>WUQG02418969.1:0-15381 GCA_011317285.2 Androctonus mauritanicus | reverse complement strand
TTCCGAATGGACTAATTCGTAAACACTTTGGTGACAGATATCAGACTAGAAGAATAAAATTGTGATTTAATGAAAGTTACTCTTGCACTGAAACTCAGTTTTTGAAGGTACGCAAAAATCATACTAACCAGAAAATATAAATTTGATTAAAATTTTAAATACTATACAAGGAAGCATTTCAAAATATCTACTGTTTTTGATAGAATACTCAAGATTACATCCAGAAAATTTATTATTTCTTAATGAATACATTAAAGAAACGTTTCTATTCAATTAACAAATTAAGAATCAGTGTAAAGAGATAGGCATGTGCAAAAGAAAAGAAAGCCGAATTAATCCTTCTCGGGTTGTGATCCAGTGGCAGATGGACAAAAATCAACAAAACTGTGGGCGATAGAAGAATAAGACAATCTAACGTCAAAAGAAAAGAAAATAAGAGCACAAAGAAAAGATGGATGTTTCATAGAGAAGATTCCCTCGGGGGTTACGGCGCTTCAAGTTTGTCTTGACTATCCATCTCTGTCTCAAAAGTTTTCTTTCTAAGCGATGCCGATAAAGATGTTCCCCCCTTGTCCAGGGATATCTAGTCTGGATAATTAATGTTTGTTTACGTGTAGCATCACATCTGTAGAGATTACCCTCGCCTTGATTGTCACGTCATTAATATCTAGAGCGCGAAAGTACAAGAAGGAAGGAGGCAAAAAAAAAGGAAGGCGGCCATCTGTTTACTTCTCCGGGCTACCGTCGAGGTCGCTACTATCGAGTAATCATTGGAAAAGAATGACGAAGAAATTTTTAGGGGGCGTAGCGAAGTTCCGTAGGAAAATTAAAGATATCGATTTGGATGTTTTGGCGAGAAAGCAATGATTAGTGGTTGTGATAGGAACGTAACGGCCGAATGGATATTGGAAAACGGATAATTGCCTAGTGGGTGGATAGCTACTCTCATTAGGAAGGTAATGGGCGTACGGAATTCGTTCGGAGATTTCCAATCTCGCGCTTAATGAACAGTTTGGAGAATTTTGCTATTTGTTTTTCTGTATTTTTCCCAAATATAAAAATAGTTGAACGTTAACTTGCACAAAAGGAAAATAATTGAAGGTTTAATGATCGAAATGTGCACATTGCTAGTGGTTTCGGAGAATCCCTGTTCGTTATTAAAGCCCGAAAACACTTGCACGCTACTGCAATGGTCGGGCGTTTCGATATTATTCTGAATGAAAATCATATAATGTAGGGATGCCTAGCTACATTATAGCCGTACGGTATGCCAAATTATAGCATTCTGGCTTGTGCAAATGCTATAATTTGCTTTATGCCTAAAAATAACATTGAATGATATCAAAACACAAATACTGGATTCCCCTAAAATTTTACAAATAATTTAATATTTGTGTATATTTACATAATTAAAAAATAAAAATAAATAAACTGCTATAACAAAGTATATTTAGTAGACTTCTTAATTCTATTTAAATGCCTGTACGTCAATAAATAAATCACATCATAAATGAATTGGCTTAAAAATATTTGCTATAGGTAAGTAATCAAATACACATTTTTTATGCTCAATAATCAAAATTAAAGGTGTAAACGAATCAAATTTTCCGCCATGATCTACTTTGAAGAGTTTTTCATTGTTAATGCCAAGTACGTGTATATAATATTCTATGCTCCCCCTTTCGGTAATCATCGTAATTTGAAAAACAATAATATAATATAGCCTAACCCGAGACATCTAGAAACCAGCACCGTAACTTATCACATCATAAAGAACAACAGAAATTAGCACGGAACAAATACAACTTCACACTTTAATTTCCACACACAGGATACCTCATAACATAATTTTCGCGGTTTCCTACAAGAAAAAAAGAAGACCAGGAAGTGGTCGGCCATCATTTAAAGTGGGAAGCGACCTCTGGTCAATCATAAGAGGTTGGATGGGAGGTGTTTGCGGCTCCCTTTGTATTGGCAAGGCGACGTATAGACTGCCGACCTGCACTGTATAATTAGGTGTGGCGGTTGTGACCCGCCGACCATCAATAAAGCAGCCCCCATGACAGATAAGCGTCCTTTAATGGAATTTAGGCGCTCTTCTAATCAAGCGAAGTAATTAGAACTTCTCGCTTTTGAAGACGGTGAAGCAAAGGAAAATGAAAAAAAAAGGAAAGGCGCGCTAATAAAAATATTAACAAACTATACATCATATAGCAAACTCCTCCCCGTAGTACCCTGCTACGATTTTTCCCATGGTGCTAAGCAACATTTGCGTGCAAAACGGGATTGTTTTCTTTTCATAATCAACACCTCGTACGACAGATTTGTAAACAAGGTACTCGAACTCGTTATCCTACGCGCGCATTTCAGTTCAATGGATGATCGACTGTATTTTGATTTAATATAATCTATCGTTCTTTTTATAAAAAAAGAAAAAAAAATATGTATATACAGACTATCCTTCTTCATGGATACTTTATTCAATGATCATAATCACGCACTGTTACGTCAATCCGTGCCACGTTCGATTCGTGTTTACGCATGATACGTTGCGGTATCACGTAATACGCTTCGATAAATTAATTTTTCTTCCGTTAGGTCATGGTTACTTTGCTTAAATAATATGATTTTATTCTTACTCTACTTAAGAGCGTTTTGGTGCGTTTCGTGATGGTAAGATTTCATAATTTGCGCTTCTTTTGCTATTCGTGTTTCGAAGTTAGTAGAATTGAGCTTTTGCAACATTTTGTTAGTTGTTAGAAGAAAATTCGAGTAGATATGTTTACAGTTCCGAAGTTAAA
The DNA here is from genome assembly GCA_011317285.2 of Androctonus mauritanicus. NCBI lineage: Eukaryota > Metazoa > Arthropoda > Arachnida > Scorpiones > Buthidae > Androctonus > Androctonus mauritanicus. Next base: position 12,580 of record WUQG02418969.1, on the reverse strand, counting down.
ACTGTAACATATGGAAATGTTTAGATCTCATTGAAAAATATAAAGTATTTCATTGAAAATGTTCACATATTTATATTTTTAATGTCTTTCTAGTCTCTATGGCATTCATCAATAGCCTCTGCGATAGTTGTTCTAGATCTTGTAATATATTTTACTTAGTTTAGTTATATATTATGGCACTGAATAGATTTTAATCATACTATATTCGAAAATAATTCTTATCTAATATAGAAATTAAGGTTTCATTATGGGATTTGATGCTAGATAGTTGCCTTCCTGTAAAAGTTATTCTGCTGTAGGCGGCTTTAGATACCAATCAAGTAAGGATGTGTTTGTGATGACACATTTTAAATGGCAGTAGTTCGAAGATAAACCGAAAGAAAAATTCATGTGTGGCGGCCAAAAATATTTTTTGAAAGTTTTGGCCGCTACATACGAATTTAAAGCAGGAGCCGACTGTTTTTCTCTTATGGGAATGCTTTATTGTCGGTCTTATGTTGGTACAAAATACAGTGGCATAAGTTCGACTTATCATCCTCTCGATCTATCCAAAAATTGAGTCTCTCTCAAAAATTTTATAATGAAGAGACCATCACCTTACTGTGAAGGACTGAGTGTTGCAGTGCTGTATTAATGTCGCTGTTCCAATTATATTTTATAGGATTAGTTACTTTCTGTCTCTATATCTTTTTTACTTAAAGATTTTTGTTGCTTTATGTTTCTATCAGGAGAATTGTTTAGCATTGTTTTTATTACGCCACATGCTGCTTTACATCTTTACCTTTATTATATATTTTTAAGACTTGTCTTGTTTTTGTTTCTATTAAATCTTCTAGTGTAAAATTTGTGTATATGCATTAACTATTATGACTTGATAATATTGAAGGTGTCTGATTATATCTTTATTAAAGATTCATGCTGAAGATCAGATCCAGATAAAGGAGACCAGCGAGGCCATTTGACTAGGAGTTCCAAATCAGAAAGAACTCCAAAATTTAGAGGTTTTTTAAAACAAAAACAACACTAAATTTGAGTGGATTAGGTCTTATATTCGCGACTGATCGGATTCCAGCCTGATAAAGTAGTAAAGAGTTATATCATTTTTATCATGATGTATCTGCGTCTTTATGGCAGTTTTAATTTTTTTAAATAACATTTTAGACAATTCATTACAATGTGATTTAAATTCAGAAATTAAAAAGTAAAATAAAAAGAATGAATGATGGAAAATATATCAAAAGAAAAATTTTTTTGAATTTCTGACAGATATGAAAATTATTTTAAAAGTCAAAATAATCTCTGTACAGTTTTACTTAACATATTCGTAAAAGAAAAACGATAGCAACCACACCCTGCTAACGATGCTTAAAGTAAAGAATTCAAGCCTTAATTTGAATGAATAATTCAAAAAAAGGATCGCATTTTAATAACAAATTTCATTTCAAATGCGTTATTTCCTTATAACCTAGCATATTAAATTGGAACAACGGTTAACAAGTGTGTCGATTTTAGTTCGAATGACAAACGCCAGATGGCACAATTAGCGAACAGAATATTAAACTTAATAATAATAAAAAATAAATAAATAAATTTAACATACCTGATGAAATCCCAAATATGTTTCGACTGTATGTGATGCATAAAATACTTCTCCGTCGCACGTTAGTATCAACAGAAAACCGTTAAGGGCCTGAAAAAATAAAAAATAAAAAAATTATTCGATCTAATGACACTAGGTGACAGCACTGATAAAAATCTGAAATTTAAAATTCAAATTTTTCAAAAGACAGTATATGAAACAATGTAACAGTTTCCTCGGTGACGTCATGATTATTATCATAAAATAATCGATACTTTTTGTCGATCGGTTGGTTAAATGGCCCATTTTGGAAATTTTAATAGAAAAAAAAAGAAATAATAATAATAAAGCGAGGGGGATAAAAAAAGCTATGGGGATCCATTAGCGATTTTCGTTTGACCACCCAGACTCGACTCTAGTCATGATTTATGACGGCGTCCATGGCCTAGGTCTGGTTACCATGGTGATGACCAAATAACCATTCTTCCCCCCTCGTTCATACTAACGGATTTCGATCGGCGACTGAAGCAATTATGATGACTGATATGTAAATATTTTTTATGTCGGTGTATTTATGTCTGGATGATTTAACATACTTTAAAGAATAAAATGCCGTTTGTTTTTTATTGTTATTCCAGAAATAAAAAAACTCGATATTAAACTTTAACATTTAAATTAAAAATCCCACTGGTGGTTTTTTTTCTAGTAAATGAAGAAGCGTTAGCAGAGATTACGTTTTTTGACACCCAGTTTCCGAGTAGAAACGAAAAATTTCAAGCGAACAAAAGACTGATTTCAAAAACTCCATTATTGTTTTCCATGTAAAAATTACGAAAGATTACGAAGAACTATTAGAAGGAAACAATAAATAAGAAAAAAACGTTAATTTTATTTTTTACAATATGTTTACCAATGAAACTTAATTCTTAGAAATTTCTTATGCCGAATACGGTATTACTATTAGTCATATGACCAGTAGTGGACTATTTTAGATTTAAACTATAATTAATAATTATTTTTATAAATAAGAGTCGCTATTATTCTAAAATAATCCACTAGAAGTCATTTCGCTAGTAGTAAATTCCCGCATTATGATGCATTGAATTTCCCGAGGTTTTAAATTCTTTAAATAACATATATACATTATTGATTTTGTTTAAAAAGACATCGCTTCAAGAATCTTTTCATCACTCTATATGTATATATTTTACTTATACAATTAGCTTTAATGCTTTTCACATATATATATATATATTTTCTTCTACCGATTCTGAAAGCCGCTTAGCAAACACTCCTGCTATACAAAAGAAAAAAAAAGAAATAGTAATAAGATGGGGTCAGGGAACAGTTTGTTCCTCAGTAGGGGATCCCATTATCCACAGCGGGAGATGGTAGCTTTGATAGTACCCGATCCCCGATAGTAGAAGTAGCTTCCTCTCCATAATTTACCTACTGTTCGCTTATCAGTACAACGGCCACCGCGCTACCAAACAAAGTAAACGAGGATTAAGCTCTGTTATTACCTTTTTTCTATTGATACACGTATCCTGAACGTTTTTTGAACAGCTAAAATGTTAAAATTAGTATTAAAAAAAGAGGAAAGAAAATTAACAGATTACATTCGGAACATAGTTAATGTAAATTTGCTTTTCTTGTTTTTAATATTTTACTTTTCTTTGCAAATTTCGATAGAATTTAATTATACGAATAATATTCTTTATCGAGAGGTGTCTTGAGCTCTAATAGATAATGTCATCGTTAACGCTTTCTGATTGGACAAAATTTCGTTTTAATTTATAACTCCTCAGAGGAATAAATTTTTAAAAACGCGCGTTATAAACTCGGCGGTAAATAATAAAACTAAGTAGAAACAATATAATACAAATTGGGAGATTATATTGCCGGACTACTCTGTCATGGTTTTCAAAGCGAAATATGCTCAATTGATGACTTTCGCGGAGATAATGAAGAATGTAAACGTAGATTTGGTAATGACTCTACACTGCATTCAATCTTGCAATGTCTTTAAGTTTAATTAACTTAGCTGCTATCAATTTAATGTTCCTAAATATTCTTGTTTATCTGTTCGCTGCGATTCTGTTGTTATACGCTTCCAAACGAATAAAATAAAACACATCATTAAATTTGTGACGTCAGAATAACCTCTATTTATTTAAGTTTCTAACAAAGAAACTAAATCAAAATTTATTAAACCGACATAGAAATTTATAATTAATACGTGTTTAAAATATATATATTTTGAATAAGATTTTAATTGCTAAAAATTTGAAAACTTATATGCATGACGTCACATAATTTTCAAAAATTCATGACATGACGTCGACAATAGTGATGTGCGTGTTAATTTAAATTGTATCAATTATAATTCGAAGAAAAAAGTATTATTATTATTATTATTATTATTATATTAATATTAAGACGCATTCTAATTTTAATTTTAAAATAATGATAAGACAAAATTAATTATTTCGAAAAGACATTAATTATTTTTTATTCTTTAAACAATTCGAAACAAACATCGTACACGAAAGCGGAGTTTGCATAATTAATCGTACGTTAATCTTAAATATTAATATTACCTGCAAGATAAGATCTCCTTCCATCAAACATTCTGGATATAGAAGGTCTCGACTTTTATGACTATGATCGACTATTTGTTCCTTGTCTCTTCTGATTGCCGCTGAAAAGAAAGTCAAAGGATTTTTTTGGTAAATAATGGAAATATATATTCTAAAATTATACTTAATACTATTAAATAACCAAATTTACAATTTAAAGTTTCTGTCGGGGAGCATTAATGGTCTATAATAAAGGCTTTCGTGTCAAAATTAACTCATCCAGTAGGCCTATTTCACATAACAGACTATATTTTCTTGTCCATAACGGAACCATATTTGCCTCTTCAGAAATTTGTATAAAACTTTATGATTGGTGTATAGTTTCGAGTGGGCCACCTGCTTTGAAACTAAATATCAAAATTTACGGAAAGGTGTTTGAAGAATTAAAAAGTGCAATTATTTGCACATAACTGGGGCTTGAGAGAGGTGAGATAAAATCCAGGCCTGACACAAATATGGAGTCTCCATAGCTATATTCATTCCCAGATAGAGGAAAACTCAGCCAATAGGACCTCAAAATTCATTATTTTATACTGTATAAAAAAATATTAATTTGAAGGTTCCCATATTTAAGTGACCAATTCCAGTCTCTCCTTCTCTCAATTTCTGCAGTTTTTAACAAAAAACTGCAGAAATTTTGTATATTTTAAAAACTGCAAGGAATTATAATAATTTTATATCAAAAATTTATTTTTGTCTTTATAAATCTTTAAAAATTTGGCATACATTTTTTTTTTAAAGTTGAATGAATTTTTATAAGTTTAACAGGTTCTTCAGATATCACTACTGAAATATAAATCTACAATAAAATTTTCAATTAATTCACTATACGGTATACTATCTACATATGTATATATATATATAATTAATTCACAATTAATTCGCTATATATATACATATGTAGATAGTATACCGTATAGTGAATTAATTGAAGATTTTATTGTAGATTTATATTTCAGTAGTGATATCCGAAGAACCTGTTAAACTTATAAAAATTCATTCATCTTAAAAAAAATAAAATGTATGCCAAGTTTTTAAGGATTTATAAAGACAAAAATCAATTTTTGATATAAAATTATTAGAATTCCTTGCAATTTTTAAAATATACAAAATTTAAGATAGTTTAATACAGTTGCAAGAAATATTATCTTTGTTTAAATAATAGAAAAAAAGTCTTTTATATAACTTCAAAGTTTTTAATTCCGTATAAGGATATCATGAATTTTTGATTTTGTTACAAAACAATTCTGTATATAATTTAGAAGGTTGAAAGATATATCAATCTTTTATAACTGTATAAAATACGTGTAAATCCATAACATTCATTTAAAATTTTTTCCACCTAAGCATGCTTGGTTACAAAGATTTTACAGTAATCTTACATCATTCAAATTTAAAGGACTGTAAAGTTAGGTGTGTTGTAAATATTTCGTGGAAATCTGTAGGGCTCTATTCTTAAATTCAAGTTTTATAATATGTATAACATTATAAGGTGGAGTTACTTCAAAGAACAACTTTCTCATACAAAAAAAAAAAATATTATTCTCTAGTCCTTCAAAGATACTATTGTTACGTGTACAAACTTCACATTCTTCATAATTTCCGCCGAATTATAAGACAGACAGATGACGGATTTGTCTATTCTTTTGTGTTATAAAAAATTAAGCAAACGGAAAATTGATAAGTCGCTAAGAGCGTTATAAATAACCTATTGTTGTGTTTGTTAAGTCTAATTTTGTTCTTAATAAACCTAAATACTTTATAAGTTAAGTTATATTTTATTGTCTGTTTTTATTCTAAGATTATATTTAATTTCGTATAATTGTGCATTTAATTTATAAATTGAATTTTCGCACGATCATCTTTCTGGCGTTATATAAGAAATCTGGGTTGCAACATGTTTTATTTAGAATAGTAGATTAAAATGTACATAAAGATCTAAAGAACTGACACGCTAAGGTATCTATAATTTGCATAATAACCTAGACATAGGCTCACTTATGCTGCAGATCTGATCCTACAGCTTGGTTCTGCATAATTTTCAAAGCATAAATATCTTAATGATTATATTTTGACACCTCTACGGTTATAAATAGTACAGATAGATTTATCGCCAGTAATATTGAATTCTATAACCGTTTCAAAACATTATAAATAGTCTTACATACCTTATAAGCCCAACGAACAATTATAGGGTCATTATACCTTAACGTCAGACCAATTTTACATCAAGATCTAAGAACACGCGCGAGGTTAATGCTCTGTTCGATTGGACTTATTAATAGACCAATAAAACAATAGATTAATTATGCAGCATTCAAAAAAAGGTGAGACTCATGACTTGATCTTATTTGCCACCACTTCGGCGAAAGGGATAAAAGTTGCGGCAAACTTTCTATTAGAAGAAAGACCACATCTGTTCTATTTACGAGCCCATTACACCTAATTAGCCCCAACAATAGAAGGGATACAAGCTGATCATTAAACATTTTGGGAGTAGGACGCGAGCAAGCATAACCAAAACAATGCTCAGCCCTCTATTAATTGTTGCAGATCGTATGTAATTAAAGAAGGTGCTGCCCCCTGTCCACGGGAGTGATGTGCGTGTTCCATCTGTCCAGTTCGATAATTGTTTCCTTTGCGTCCAACTCACGCACAGGAAACGTCCTGTTCCTGAGCAGCTGTATTCCGTGTCCTGTCACTCTGCTTATGGCGATGGGGTTAGCTGATCTTAATACGAGGTTCGCGTTTCTGAAACGTGTTGTGACGTCTATATGATACACTTCTTATCTCTCAGCCACTACCGCGTAAAACGGCAATGTTTCTTAAATCCTTCTAAGGCGAATACTTTAAAGAATAACGTAACTTAACAATTACGCCGAATTTTGCCACGTTCAATGATCTCCGAGCCATTAAATAAGCTGATGTGCACGGGTTCCTTGAAAACCGCCTTGAATCGATAATGCGTATTGTTGAAGCATTAAATTTCGATATGGCTGAAGCACACGTGTCAGTTTTTCACTTGGGGCAAATTTAATCGTGTGATAAATGCAGCAAAAAAAAAAAAAAAAGGTTCTATTATCCTTTTAAGTGGCTTGGATCCACGGTTTAAACTACCTAAATCAGACGTAGGCTCGTTCTTCCTAGGAAATAATCAATCGATCTTGACCCACTGCAACGCTAGTTTACTGAAAGAACAAGCTTCAGTCTTCCCCTACATGATGCATTAGTAATCCTTAATCCATAAACTCATCAGCACACAATTTAGGAGAGCAATAAATATCCTCCAGGGATTAGCTCCTCCCTTATTAAGAAATTAATCCTGTGAATAGATGGTCTTAAGTTTTATAATAATAATAATAATTCTTCTTGTTTTTATTCTTGACTAATTAACCCAATTTTTTGAGTGCTGTGATTAAACTATTATCAATTTTTGATACAGGAAGTGTTAAGAAATGAAACTGTGGTATGTAAAATTTTAATTTTCTATCAATCTAAATTATAATCCTCATAAAAATGAAGTTTTGATGGATCAAGAAATTCAAGAGTCATTAAGAATTAAATTCATTCATTGAATTTAATTCTTGAATGATTTTTTGAGTTTCTTGGTTCATATTTAAAGAAAAATTTGGACAAATTTAACATATAATTTAACTATCAACAAAAAACTATATTTTTATAGTTACAGACTTTTCGCCTGAATAAATTACATGCGAATGACCGGACAGATTATGATAGCATTTTACATATAAAACAAGCACATCAACCTTCCTAATTGTTAAAAAAAAATCCAGGTTATTTAGTAGCTTATATAAATCAAACAGAGTATCATTTAGGGTGGACAGAAAATGAATGCGAAGATAAAAAATGGCCGATCCCCTCTGTCCATATTTCAACCAAAGATTTATAAATTAAATTGCTTATCATATACTACAGTAGTATCCCTGTATTGAATTTAATATCGCGTCAACTTAGGAACCACTTGAATTATCCATCTTTTATAATAATAATAAAGTTCTACAGGTGTGTGTGTGTGTGTTGCGAAGGTGCCGAGAGTAACGGAATCACGTGTCACGATTCGCACGCAATTTCACGTGACTCGATCACGCTAACGTCTTGTCGAACCTAATCTGTGTTTTTTTTTTTCCACCGAAACGGACCCGATTTCAATTTTTCTCTACATTCGATTGTAAAACGTCGGCATCAAATTCACGCGTCGCAGTTGCTCGCAGATCCCTCCTCTACGGCTCGTGAACCAATAGAATTGATCGTGGCGATATCATGTGATGGCTGGAGGCATTCACGAGTTGGTTAGCCTTTTGGATGGGGGGACCGATTCTGATAAAGATAATTCGTAATTGAATTTACTTCCTGTAGCGTGTCGCATAAAGCTATTTTAACCTCGCCAGCGAACTTTATCATCCCTCATTTTAAAGAGGGTCACGTCCCTTATTAAGGCATTTTGAGCTTATTCGTTAACTCTTTTACAAGTGTCTTACCCTTTCTTTCAAACTAAACATGAACTCTATTCTTTAAACTAAGCAGAAACATGGAAGACCTTTTCTTATAATCAGTTGCGAATCCATTTTTTTAGAGCAGTTCTTCAAATAATACACGTGGTTCTAATAGCGCTAAAATTATGAATTCAGCTTTAAGCGAATATTGTAGATCTACCTCATGTCTCACTATTGTAACATTAGAAAAGTATTACCGAATTTCGCGAGATCGAACTATATGTATGCGTAAAAAAATATATATATGAACAATTATACGGTCACGTACCACCAAATTTAAACCTCGCGTAGCCCAGACATGTGACAATCTGCATAAACAATTCTCCCTTATCGTACCGATCAATGTTTACACAACACAAGCGAACAAAGGACCGGTACAAAAATATGATATGGGTATTAGGTAAGTTGGACAGCAGAAAAATACAGCGTTGCTATGGCGACATTTACTGTCAAAAGGCTCAGGTAACGAAGATACAACTCTCCTGTCCAGAGGGCTTGACTGGACGCCTATTGACGTCAGTTTTGTCTGATGCCATTAAGAAGTGAAGAATGATAAATTGCCTCTTCCATCAGGCAGAGCAAAAAACCACGCGCCAGTTGGATTTTACGGCTAAACGGTCACGGCAATCAGGAGAAGAAAGGAAGCATAAGAAGGAAAGGTAGAAAAAAAAAGAAAAAAAAATGAGGATGAAACTTCCTCCTGAGAAAGAAACGCGAGATTTCCCGCCACGCCTCTGTAAATATTTAAAATCGTCTAAACAGAAAATTCCTAATACTGTGAAGGCTGTTCTAAATGGTCATAATCTTTCTAGTCTAACATCACTCGATAGCGCATTTAAACTAATTTAAATTTTTCTTTAAAAATCAAAAAAAATTTAAATTCATTTTGGCAACACTTTAAGATAAAAGTTCCGATTCTTAGGAAGTGTTGCCGTATCTCACAACTTAATTAAAAACACCATTTTTTTTATTTGACGCAAAATTTAAATATAAAAACGAATATCGTGTATATACATTTTAACTTTTAATGTCAGAGTTATTTTATAAATGTTTTTAAAAATGTTTCAATTAATAGTTCTAATATTCATCATCTGTTTTCGTCTCATAGCAGATTTTTTTTTTTTTTTTTTAAATTAAAAAAATTTTTGGCAACACTTCAGTTTGGAAGATATCCATGGACGTGTAAGGTATTCTACTTCTGATAATTGCAGTGTTTCGAATCGATTTTTTTTGACGTCATCCTTAATTCGAAACTTCAAATTTTCAGAGAATCGATTAAGAATCGCTGACTGAAAATTTTAAAAAATATCGTCAACAACAATTAATTCGAATCGAATTTATTAGTTTAGATTATTAACAGAATTTTTTTTTTTAAATTTTTTATTTGTACCGAACAAAAAAATTTACGGTATTCGATCTTTAAGACGTCACTCCATCTTTCAACGATACAAACGTCCATTTTGACTAAACATGACGACGACTTTTGTAAATATCGATCGGATAATCAGTCATTTTATTCGTTCTTCCGTTTAACTGTCTCTGACCGAAATAGAATGTGATTTATCACTTTAAGTAGACCCGTAAGCTAATAGACGCTTTATTATCAGTAATATTGTAAGCTTAATGGACGAGGCGGCGCTAGCGTCCGTTCGCCATCATCCAGATTCGAATCCCCCATTCGCTGTTTTCAAATGGCACGTGCTGCGACTGCCGCGACACGTGAGCAACACGGGGCGCGCGCTTCCTTGCGGCCAGGTGCTGCGTCGGCCACTGCTACTAGCGACGCCATACGAATTATTACTATTTTTTATTTTATTTAATTTTTATCAGCGTGTGAAAGTCGTCTTTATCGAACGCTTCTGCATTTATTTAACGAGCTGAAAGAAGGATAGATAAGAATTCGACGTCAGTTTTTTAATCCCGTGTCTTCATGCTGTGGTGCCAGCGAGCTGACGTGCCTGCAAACAAGACAATCAAGAGTTCTCGAGTAACACCACTGCTAAAGTTACGTTGTCTGTCAGTTGGAGGCAGCTGTACTGTCAGTCCCGAGCTACTCGGACTAAACCTAATCTGGCTTTGATGGACAGCCTGACACAGCCGAAATTTTCTTATCATTCAGTCAGGAAGACCGGGTGGCACACGGAGCGCCGAGATTTCGCGATTTACAACTCACGAAACGATCTCTGCCACTTAAATTATATACGAATGGAAACCGTGATTCCTACTATTCTTAAAGAGCTGACTGGTCTGGCTGTGTTGCAACTTATCAGATTTCTATGGCAGAGTGAAGAATTGTTACATTGTAATTTCTTAATGCTGTTTTAAGTTTTGTTCCCTTTTAAATAAAGAAAAATTTTATTAATAGAATGTGATGACTGTTTAGCCTGAATGTATGATAGCTTTAAGTAAAATTATATGGCACCGTGGTTTCAATAACTGATTTATCATTTATTTCGTGTTGCATCTTTCATTATTCGCCTTGTAGAAGGCCAGAATGTAGTTACCATGTGATGTACTGGCACATTTTTATTGCACAATGATACTTTGATGAAGCTGGCACGATTGTATAGCGCATGATCCCAATGACTTTATATTTTGATGTTGCCACGAAGATATCCAAACAGCAGTATGATTTTCACGCCAGTCACGGGAGGTTTGGAATCTCCAATGGCTACGTCAGGTGATATGTGCCCCACACGTGTGATAGAGGGTAAGATGTTGCTGTCACGTGACAGCATGGAGAACAGCGACTTGGCAGCAGCGTGCAGCCTGCTGGCGATTAAGTACGTCGAGTCACGAAGGTGACCGGCTGCTAATTAATTCTACCCATCGGAAAATGACGTAGGAAATGTCCATTAAGGCACGCCACAGGCAATTAGTGAATAGAGACGCCAAGTGGCTGACGAACAGAATTCCAAAATACGATCACACGCGTGGGGGATGCGGCGGGAGTCTTTCCTTAGGATCACATGAACTTGAAATTGGATACTACATTACATGAACTCAAATCAATGAATCACCCAAATCTATTGGTAAATTAAGTGCGATTAGGACCGGTACTAAGTGCTGACAGTCGGTAGTCCTTGTCGTCATAGCGACGACCCAAAACATACCTGAAAATAGAGCACCGACTACGTTCAGTTCTTCCAAGGACAACATCACATGATCGAAGCCGATTCGGGTGTTATTAGACGCCAACAAAATTTGTGTCGGTTGTCATGCGATACTCCCGGGAAGGACCGAGCCAGTCACGTGTTCGGCGAGTTCGACACCCGAACTAATCATCTGTTTTGCCCTAAGAGTTATCCAATAGAACAGGGCCTGAAGGTATAAACATTCTACACTAGCTTTCCGGATCGCATTAACTGCACCAAGTTAGTTGCGATAAGAACAAAAACTGATCCACAAGCTTAGAATTACAGGGATTGGTTTACGGAAGAATCGATGACCTGACATATTTTCCAAGATTTCTGCTTTAGAACGGATGATGGGGTACTAAACGACCCAAATTCGACGTGTCGAACCGATCGAATCGCAAAAAAAGAAGAGAACTGTTACCGATCGGGCGCTAAATTGACAGAACACTCGTACGATACGCGTCCGAGCAAAAGAAGTCATGCGATCGGTCCCAAATCGCGATTTTGGAGATGGCGATCGCAATGGAAATTGTATCGCGATTTGGAAGATCACGATTTTGAGGGAAATTTCGATCGCGATTTTGAGAGAATTCCCCAAAATTGCGATTTGGGGAAGATCGCGCGATCGGTGCGTCGCGATCTTCCTCAAATAAAAATTCGACTTCCGTCGCGCGATCGATGCGCGCGCGCGCACCGATCGCGCGACGGAAG
>WUQG02418958.1:0-15382 GCA_011317285.2 Androctonus mauritanicus | reverse complement strand
TGGGACCCGAGACTCGAACCCGGATCCTCCAGAGTGGAAAGCCGAAGCGTTTCCACGCGGCCAATCCGGCCGACACTTAATTAATATTTATTTAATCAAAATTAAATAGTTAAAATGATTTGAAAAATAAAAAATCTTAAGACTAAAGAAAAACAACTTACATCTAGCAAATAAACATATATTTTACATATATATAGATGCATATACTTAAAACTTAAGGTTCTTCGGAGGCCTCCGCTGATCAGAGGCCAAGGGCAGTCCGTCCTCTCCGCTCCCTTGGTACTTCACTGAGTAGCGGTAGTAGAGAGCGGCCGTGAAAATTCGTTGAAAATAAAATGCTGGTTTCGGGTATGGTCCCAATATTTTCCGCTATTATGAGTACCTCGTGTATCGGAAAATAAAAACATTTTTTTACATGCGGCCCGCTAGAGACCTTACTGAAGTCCATGTGGCCGGCAGTCAGAAAACTTTGCTCACCCCTGCTTTAACCAATATAGGTATTTTTTATATGAAGACTTATGCCACATTCCACCTGATAGGCACTAAGTATATTGCTGGTGCTCAACAATGCCTGTAGTGAGCACTTTAAAGCCAGAGAATTAAAAAATGGGGATCAATATCTCTGTTCAAAACTCCGTGAAAAATCAAGTTATGAGATTCGGAATTGATCCCATAACTTCACCCAGATAGAAGTCTAACACGTTTTCTAGCTGTCATCTGACCAACTTCAAAACTTGAATTTCATATCAGGTTGAAACACAATCCGGTTACATTATAAGTACAGTATTATTATATTTTTCGAAAAAAATTGTTTATTTAAATGTAACAGAATAATGCTATTTTATGTTTTAATGTATTCAATAGCAATATGGAACGACGAAATTCTTTATCAAAAATTTTTTGAATTTTGTGTGTCAAATGAATTATTAATTACTTCGTGTACAATTTAAATATCCTATATATATATTTTTAAATATATGTGAACATTAAATAATTAATAACATAAATATTTAGACATTTGTTAGAAATTTATTTTCGTGACTAAAATCCATAGATTTATGCTAAAATCTTTAATTCAATACAGTTATCCACAAACCGCCATCTGGTGATCGAAAAGTAAACTTCTTTCACAAATTCCTTCCAAATATTCTAAATTCCATAGAAATATACATATTCACTATACATCCTTCCACTGAAGTACTGTCACTCGATGTTATAATTAAAAATTTATTTTTAAAACACTTCTATGCCTTTTTAAATCAAAAAAATGAGACAGAAGAACTTGAATAACTGATCGAATAACTGGTTTATCGATAGATAAAATCTTACAAGTGGGATCCTGTTTCTGCTGCGTAATGACGCAATGAAAACAGGAATAGAGAGAGAGAGAGAGAAAGATGAATAAGAAATACAAACAGATCTGAATTATTATTATTATTATTATCAAACAAAAGAAAGAAAACTATTTCTGTACTTCTTGCTACTTGTTACGGGAGGTTGTCGCATATATATCCTTATAATGCGTTATATTTGAATACTAGTTAAGATGCCGCATATCTTACAGATGCATTGATGCATTTTTTCAATAGAAAAATAGATAATTGTCCTCGGAGAATAGCGTGATGTACAATACTGCAACTTTGCTTTACTGAACACATATTGTGCGCGATAGGCCAAATAAGGAACCAGGAAATATTTTACTTTTCTAGAGATTGTCCTATTTTCGACATCCTAAATAGCATTTTCAATCCGTAAAGAGGAAAAAAAGAAAAGAAAAAAAATTGTTTCCAAAAACGACAACAATGTGGGATGAAAGTGATCTAAACCGGTGATTAATTGCTTACCTATACAAAAATAGTTTTTAAAAAGCTTCATTGTTTATCGCTATCGAATTAAAATGATAAAACTATTACTTCACTTTTATTTTTAAACTGGGTGAATGAGGACCTCATCAAAAGTACGAAAAGTGCATTCCGTAAGGAATTTGGGCGTATCCTGATTATTTTTCAGGTCGAGTTAATCGAAATAATGAACTTTAATGGGTTCAATATAACAATTTAATAAAGAATTATATGGTGAATTATTCGTTAAAGCAAAGAAAATATCCTTTATTTACTTAAATCTTCCACTCTGATAATTTTTATATCATCTTTATTATTTATATAATTTACTGTTATTGTTTCTCTTATCTACTTTGTGATCGGAGAAAAAAAAATGATATTTAAACTGTATTATTAGACTATTATTTAATTTAAAATTTAATAAACAGACATTATAGAAACCAAAAAAAAAAAAAAGTTTTAAAGTAAAAATAGAAAAGGATAATTTTGTCCATATAAACAAGCCAAAAAAGGTATTTTTTCGTAATAAAAAAACAGGTAGTTTAGAGTAGATAAGATAGAAAAAAAAGTAGTTTTACTGTAGAGAAAAAAGAAGAAAAGCAAGTTTTGTTAGTAGAAAAAACAAAACAAACAATAATTTTCATAATAGGATCGGATCGAAAGGAATGAAAGCAAAAAAGCGGCATTTTTTATGTTAGAAGGTTATACAAAAATACCATATAGTAATGGAACTTAATAACAAAAATTTTGAAGTGGAAACAAAATTCGAGATAATTTTTCACCCGAAAGCGAAACAGAAAAAAAAAAGAGGCAAGAAGCGATTTAGCAGTAGAGATGAATAAAAAGGTGGTTTCTGTGCATAAAGATTCTTAAAATTTATGCGTATTGAATCATAATTTATGCAAAATTTTACAATTCTCACGAACTGAATCATATACCAAATTTTGATCCTGTCTAAACTCCGAAAAAGATATGAGAAAATTATCACTCTGCTTTTAATAATTTGCTTGACTTAATTTCAAATCATACAATTTAGTTTTTGAGAAATTTTATTAATAATGTTATTAACAATGATGAAAATAACATTAAAAAATGTTCTAAAAACGATAATTTATTTTAAAATATTTTTTATTAGATTATTTATAATTATTAACTATAAATCGATCATATGCAGTATTTTAGATAAGCTCGTTCGTTATCTTCAAAATTTTGTTATTTTTATGGCTAATAAATATATGGATTATCATTTATCCTTTCATTACATTAAGATAAGAAGATATATATATAAGATTATTTTTTTCTTTATATAGTATTATCATAATTGTTATAAATCTTTCGTGAAACAAAATAACGTTACAACAAGCTAATTTTAAAATGAGGAAATTTATAAATAGTAATCATTACTTATTGATTAAAAATACAAAATGACTGTTCTGTTTATTCTTAGAAAACACGTAAATACAACTTGTTTAAATTTTCCTCACTTCGAGAAAAGTCATTGGAAAACGTCTCTCATTTCGTTTTACAACTTCATATAAAACTAATAAAATCAAATTGTATTTTTATATTATTTTTCTAATTAAAAATTTCATTAATTTGCTAATATATAAATAATAATTATTATTTTTCGATTTAAAATTATGTAAAACAAAATTAGCCATAAAATATTTTTGATAATTAATGTTACCATCTTAAAAATGTATTGATATTTAAATTTTTTTATTTTATTTTTTCTATATACCGAATGAATTAGTGAATACATAAATCCGTTACTTTTCATTTACAATATTTATTCGTATTCAAATTAATTTTTTGAATTTTTATTGATGTAAAAACTTCATAAAATAAATCATTCCCGTGTGGTGTTGTAGTTGTTTATAAAAATTGAACAAGTGGTTGAAAATTTTTTTTTTAACCAACTGCAAAAACAGAAGTTTGCTTTAAGCAGAGGTGGAAACTTCACAATTGAACGAAGTTAAGTGAACGTAATAAGATACGTAAAGCAAGGCATTAAGAAAGGATATAGATATCTAGACAGATTGAGTTTCAAAGCACGAAAAGTGATAATTGCATGTAAATTAAAACCCATTCAATTACAAACACTTTGCAAAAATATTTGATCGTTTAACCTTTCTTTTTCCAACCAATATTTTATGCAACATAAATTTATAAAACGAGAAAGCAAATTAAATTATAAAAATGTTACAATTATTTTTAAACTTTCAGGAATCGTTAAAGCAATTCGTGCGTAAAAATTATACATGTATCACCAACTGCAACTTTTCTATTAAGTTATTGATGAGTAAACTTATCTAAAAGAAAATGACACACATTTTATGAGAACTAGTCTACGTTAGTTAATGATACAACCCAACAGTTTTAACAGTTAATTATTGGTGTATTTTATACATTAACATATCAATTATTGATGCAAATTAGTCATTTATAAACCCTATAGCTTATATTATTAATTGGTTTCATACATATTTTAATTTAAAACAGTTTTTTTTTAGATCACCCTGTAATTAAAAATTTCAGTTTATCAGGCTGTGTTAATGATACCTGCTTATTTTGGAATCTAGTATATTAAAATCAGTCTTTGATACATAATATCAATTTGTTAAAGATCTTTTTGTTGAAAAAAAGATGCCAAGTTTTGTAACATATGTCAAAATTCTGTGGTAACTTTAAAAAAATTATGTTTAATTGTTATAAATGGACTAATGAGTTCATCTTAAAAAAAAAAAAAAAAAATGAGAAAATTAATGAGTAAGATTTAACTAGATAATCTGAATCTTATTCTTAGAAACTGGATGATTAAAAAAAATCTAATAATTTTGTTCTAAATTCATTCCATTTTTTTGGCCTAGTTATATATGAAAGAATTGAGATTTTTATATAATACTATGTAACCAAGATGAACTAAGATTAATTTAATTATAAGTTTGACTTATATAATTTTTTTTCATAATAAAAAATGTAATAATTACGATTAAAAAGTATAAAATAAATAAATTAAGTATTTATGATATATTTCAAATAACAAAATTAATAATTATCTTCATTTTGTTATAATTTTTAAATATTAATGACAAAAGTTCCAGAAACAAATTCCAGAATTTGTTAAGTATCTGGCATCAAAGCAAATAATTTGTTATTAAATTTGTAATATTTTGAATTCTTTTAGCAAAAAAAAAAAAAAAAAAAGGAATACTTAAAATGTATATTATAAAACATTACAATTTATTTTTATCTATATTTTTATTTAAAACTGAATGCTTAAACTAAATAAGCACATGAATATTTACAGATAACCTCACTGGGTGATTAAAAACAAATAAATAAGCAAGCAAAACAAATTTTTCACATGGAAAAAAAGCCCCTTATAGTAGGAAAACATTCCCAACATAAACATTTAGAAAGTATGTAAATTTTTACTCTGTTTCTTCTTTCTTCTTTTCTTCTAAATTTATCTATCGTACAAAACTCCTTTTTATAGGAAATCGCAAAGTATGCTATATATATACTGTATAATATACATATAAATTTTATGAGACCATTGTCATCTTTAAAAACTGTTCCTGCACACAATTTTTATACAATATAGAAGGCACATGGTATAACATAAATCTGATATTAAAATTATTAAACATGTTACATTTAAATTATTGCCACTAATATGGATTAGTTAATAGGTAGATATGATATAAAATATTCCATCTTTATGAAATGGTAAATTTTCTTTCAAGGGAAGACTTCACAATTATGATATTTAAAAATTGTAGGCAGTGTCCACATTGTACTTTATATGGTAGGAAGGAATTTTAATTCGGATTTATGTGAAATTGGAAAAATATTTGAGAAGGATTTATCCCAAACTTTTTGCATCAGAACATGATATTACTATGTTTCCTATTATTAAACATTTGTATATAAACAGTTCAAATACTAGTCATATATATATATGGCCTGAGATACTATTCTAATATTATACTCCAGAACAAAATATTGTTTCTTTAGTATACAATGCCAACTCTTTCATCCAATATAATTTCTTCTGAAAACATTAATCTATTTGTAACTATTCCTTTAAATTCTACAACCATAGTTTTTATTTCCGAAATATTTCTGTTATTTTGTTGATGTTCTTCTGTACATCCTCGTTCTTTCATGTATTGTGATCGTTTCTCTTCCATTATTTCACTTTGCTGTTGAGATAATGGTAACAGCTGATTAGTTGAGTTTTCATCTGAAATATTTTCTGCATTAGCAGAAACTTGACATCGAGGAGGAACATCTAATACACCATTCTTAATGTCTGTATTAGTTGCAGATGAAGCAGAGGGAAGAGGTTTATTCAACATAATTTTCTCACAAACCCAAGAATGCTGCAAACATTCTTTAGCAGTCATGCGTTCACTGAAAATAAAAAAAAGAAATTCTAAAGAAAGTTATCTAAACAGAAAAACAGACTGCATAATTAAAACTGAACTGACAATGGATAACTTTTTTCTTTAAATATATAAAAATAGTTATTATCTGTTATAGAAGATAATAACTAAAGTAAAAGAGAAAAAAAAAATTGTTAAATTTTTATAAATTAAACCTCAAATAACTGGTTTCAGCTATTTTTTTTATGATTATTTTATGAGAAATTAGATTGTATAAATCATAGCAAATATATTTCATTTACATCAAAAGTAAATAATACCACTAGAATAGTAATAAATTCTTTAAAAATATGTTAATAATATCAACATAACTGTATGCATTACATAAAGATCATTTGTTAGTAAATATTATCAATCATATAATGTATGGCATCTGATGACTCACATAGGCATATTTACTATAAACATTGTTACATTTGTTTCATTAGTGAAAAGTATTTCTATTTCATATTACTATGAAATTTAAATAACAATATTTTATTATTCTTATAAAAAACATACTATATAAGAGGAAAATATTTCTTTAAAGTAAATTATTCTATTAATAAAATTAAAAGTATATATTAAAAAATTCTTTCAAACTTGATATATGGACTTGTCTAGCCACATAGCAAGATAATAAAACTCAATATTTGAAAATATTTTTTAATAAGATATTAGAATCTAAAATTTTATTATTTTAAATCTTATAATTATTTACAGGAAAGCAAAAAAAGCAAAAGTAACAGCCTTTTAGATAGGAATAACAAAAACTTTTAATAAACTTTTAATGAATTTTTTTTTTTCTTATTCTTGTCTAAAAAAGTTGTTACTTTTGTTTATTCATTAGAAGACAGTGAACCTCAACTAATTTACCTGATATAGGAAAGCAAAAATTAAATTAATATAAACAATTAAGCTTTCATTCATAGATTTATTTTATAAAAATTCCTTTTAAATAAAAAAAATTGTTGAAATAATATTGCAGAATGGCAAAATTTAGTCAGTGTTAATGTTTACAATGCTGGTTACACATTTATGATATTCTGTCAACATAATATGATGAACTAGTTCACTGAATTATTTTCACAGTATAACATCCCACTAATTTTTTTTTTGTTATATAACAAAAAAACTAAATTTAATAGACTTCATATACATATATATATGGAATCTATTAAAAATTTAGTTTTGGTAGAATTTTTCAAATGATAATATTGTTTTTAGCCTGAATTTTTTTTTTTTTTTTTTTTTATTATAATGTAATTTTTGTAGAATCAAAAGTAATTAGAGCATTAATTTTCCAAATTACAGTTGATTTCTTTTTCCATTTCAGTAATTAGCAGCAAAAATTAAATTATGCAAAACATCAATAAAATTGAAATAAATTTTCCATACAAAACATTCATTTAACTAAGATCTTAATTTTAATTCAGAATTTATCATCAATTTTTTTAATTTTTATTCAATCAATACAAATTAGATTTGACCTAAATTATATTGGTAACTAATGCTCTATTGCAAGGCTAAAGCTCTGATATTTATATTGGGCAAGAATCAATGCTGAATAAAATTAATCAAGCCATGTAAGGAAAGTTCTAACAATAATAGAAATAAATATATAGCATTGCCAACTTCTTATTTTTAGAAATATAAAGAAAGAATACAAGCTATACAAATTGCCATCCTTCATTGGTATAAGAATTGTAAAGAAATCTAATTTTAGCGTAATAAATATATTTAAATCTATTTAAAATGACTATTATATTGAACTTTACTTTTATTTAATTCTTTAAAATATTTAAATTCTTCATATTATAAGCTATTCATAAAAGATTGGTCATGCACTTAGTAAAAAGGACACTAATACAACAGGAGAGAGGCAAATGTTCCTTTCATGCTGCTAGTGGATACCAGATACCATTTGAAATAATTGTCAAGTGAACTTTGAGCACAGTAAAATTCCTCTTGTTGATCCTTGCTCCTGCCAGTTTGAATACTAGTTAACAGAAGAGTTATCAAATGTTGAATTTTATTTATGAATAAGGCTGATTGGATGACCTAACATCAACAATATATGAGCTGGCATGACCCCAATAATCCACAGCATCAGTAATAAGTATAGTTTTTCAATAGACTATACAGAAATGATGAGTGGTAAAAAAAATTACGAATTTATCCTAGTTCTGTGACAGTAAATATGAACAAAATGTTAATGATGAATAACAGTGGTCATTGAATTCCATATCTTACTTATTCTAATACTTAGATATAAACAAACAATGAACAATATGTTGCAACACAGCAGCCAATTCAGTCTGCCTTGTACAATATTGTTCATTTTTTGTGAGTTATGGATGTGAGCTCATGCGTATTATATTTTCATTGTTGTTTCATCCAGTCAATCTTAATCATTCAATCTAATACACAACATCTGATTTACCAGAAGATTTACTGCAATGACATTTGACTTGACCTTCATATATTTATAATAGTACTATATAAAATCAAACTTTTTAATAAATATCAAAATTTATTTGGCAAAAATAATATATTCATGATACAACTTTGTAATGTTATTTTCATTCATTATATAAAAAGGGAGAAAACACAAAATATTGATTATTGTTTTAGAGAGCTATCAATAAAAATTAAAATGACATTATAATTTCAAAATCAAAATGATAACTTACCACGGTTCTCTAACTAGCAACCTTTGAATAAAATCCTTGGCATCATTTGATATATCGGCAAACATCTCTGGTGGAAATTCTAAAGGTGCATGAGTGATGTTACAGAATGTTTCTTGCTTTGTATCTCCACCAAATGGTGAGTGACCAGATAAAAGAACGTATGTTAACACACCTATACTCCTACAATAATAATTAAAAAAATTATAATTAACCCATTTATTCATTTAATCTAATCATTTCTGTAAGTATTGAAATATTTTTTAACTTACCACATATCCGTAGCTAGTGTAATTGGTTCATATTGAAGAATTTCGGGTGCTAAAAATTTAATGCAAATTGATTTAATTTCCTAAACAGTTAAATTTCCTTATATCATGCAGTTTAAATTTCAAAATAAGTGTCATTTCTACAAGCAGCATCAATCATGAAAAATTGTCATAAAAATTAAAAAAAAATTTTTTTTTTAATTAGCTTATTTCAAAATTTAACTTTCAATGCATACAATAATACATGCTTTATGTTAGCCATTTTGCTTTCATATTTAGAATTAAGAATTAAAAGTTTTAAAATTCTCATCATAAGCAAGAATTAAAACTAATCTTATTTTTATATTTCCAGTTTGTAAAAGTCCATGTATAGACATTTGAAAAGATTTCACTCTACATTTAATTGCCAGATGGACAAGGTCTTTTCTAAGTATAGCAACTTGACAGAAAGGGTGTTGGACTTTTGCCATTAAATGCTAAGTGAAACAACTCTCTAGTTGTTTGACAGATGTTCAGTCAGCATGATTTTTAAAATACCAAAACTAGTAAGCTCTTTATTATTTGACAATGAAAGATGCTGTACATAGAATTATTCAAATGTTTAACATTTTAAAAACTATTAAAAGTCAATCTTAATAACACCGAATGCTTTCTAGTATTATTTAAAAGCGATAAAACTTCATTAATCTTACCTACATAATCCGGAGTACCCACAATCTCTCTTATTTCAATGTCTTTAGTTATAAGACGAGAAATACCAAAGTCACATAATTTAATATTTCCTTGTGGAAATGTACTTGTTAACAGTAAGTTTTGAGGCTGAAATTATTTTTAAAAATTATTTTTAATCTAACAAGTTTTCAAAAAAAAATAATAATTACTAATTTAATATTCTACATATTTAATAGGTGAATGAACACATTAAGAAAAATGAATTAATTTTTCTTAATTTTATCCTTTTATTAAAAAAAACAAGGAAATCATAATTAAAATAAAATAAATAACTGTAATATTATATATAGTACTGCATATATTTTATTCATTTTTTTTATAATAACCTAATAAAATCTCAGAAGAGAAAGGAATTTATTTCCTGGTATTAGCATTATCTAACTATTATAGCTACTTCTTATCTAAAATTTACAGGATATGAGGGGGGAGTATATCAAGGACGTAGAAATAAATGTTTTGTAATACAACCTGCTATCTATATTTACAACTATTGTAAATCTCAACGAACTAGGGTCGTATTTCTACAACTGAATCATTTTTATTTTTATTAACATATTATCAGTAACAGACATGAAATATCTATACATTTGGTTACTTAATCGACGAAATAAATCGTCTGTAAATGTCTGAAAACTTTTATGACAACTATTAAATTCTTTACTTATAAAACAATTAGTTTGAGTAATTTATTTCTAAAAAGTACTTTTACAAAAATGCGTTACTAATGACTTTATTTAGATGTTGATTACAGTAGTTAAAATGAGTAATTTACATATAAAAATAATCGATTTTAAGTAGTTTAAATAGTTTTTCATTTAAATGTAAATTACCTCAACCGAAAAATTTTCAAAAATGTTTAAATCAGTTGTTTTATTTGAAAATGTACATTTCTTTTTAACTTAGGAATTTTAAGTATGTAAATAACGATTTTATTCAGTTTCCAGTAATTTGCATTTGAATAAAATCATCAGTTACATATTTAAAATGATTCAGTTTCAAGTAATTTACATTTAACTTTATGTAACTGATGACTAAATAAAATCGCCAGTTTTAAAATCTAATTTAAATCATCAGTTACACAACTAAAAGTTAAAATGTAAATTTACTTGAAACTGAGCCATTTTAAATACGTAACTGATTAAATAAAATCATCGATAACTCATTTAAAATTCCTCAGTTTAAATAATTTACAATTAAAATAAAATCGGTTTTTTTTTATTTACTGCCGTTAAAAGAAAATGCTTGCGGCTGAATTTCGAACGTGTAGCTGAATGATTTTATTTAGTATTCAAAGTAATAACCGTGGGGGGAAATGTTTAAAATTCTGTGTTGTGTTGGTTGCTTCTTTGTAGTTTTTTTTTCCTTTTTAAGTTTCGGTTTTCCTGATTAAGGCGTAAATAAACCAGGATGGTGACGATAAGTCTGGAGTACTGGTTAACAGCTGAATAGATACTAAAATCTGGTATGAAAAAAAAGGGTCGAACGACTGAATGGCACCAAAACGACGTCAATCCGGATTCCCCATGGAGCCGTCAAGACAGTAGCTTATTTTCAATGAATATGTGACGTAAGTGGATAAAGTTTTTTTTCTGGTGTCGGATGCAGAAGGTCACTAACAACCAGTTATCAGTGCTAACACGAAAATCATTCCCGTCTGTCAGAAACAACTGAAAAATCATTACATAGGAATTTTTCCTTTTAAAACAGTAACAAAAAAGGGGAAAAAATATCCGGTGGAATTTTTAGGTGTGGTTAAAACAACAAACGATTTTTTCGAGAAGCCACAGAAAAGGCTCTTCGGTACAAACCAGTCACTGAATCAGCATTTGCTCAATTTAATTTTGCTGAATCGTTGAGGAAGTGTGTGGAGTCAGCAAATTAATTGTTTTCGGTCAATCGGCTTTTACCCCTGACCTCATTGCTCGGGCTGGTTTTATGACAATGTTAGTCCTTGGGGGTTTTTACTTCTATACCGAAACGCGCAGGAATCCCGCAATTCTGGACATTTTGATGCAACTACACGTATAATTACGGAGCGAATCTATCCATTTCATATCGAAGATTTCACAGAATTGAGGCCAGTTATATTAAAATCGGCCACTGGATGTAAGACAGACGGGAAAATTGTAGAGAAAAAAAACCGGTTCTAATATCATAATATCCTTTTATCCGAGTGTAAAGGTTCGCAAAAACATATGATGCTAACCCCGAAGAAGACTAGAATGTTAATAAGTGAACATATTTTTCTACCTTAAGATCTAAGTGTGCTACGTTGAGATCGTGAAGAAACGACAAGCCTTCTAATATTTGGCGCATTAAGCGAGATGCATCCCTTTCGCAGATTGCTTCTTCGTCTTCTAATACGCGTTGTACTTCACCACCTGTTGCCCTGTACAGAAAGTACAAAATATATTTATAAATTAATAAATTTTAAAAAAATCATATTAATTATACTGCGATTTCCTACTTACATTTCGAGAACTAAAATAATTTCCGAAGATGTCTCGTAAATTTCGTGTAGGCGCACGATTCTGGGACATCCTGCACTTAGTTTTAAAACATAAATCTCGTGCATAATTTCATGTCTAACATCGGAAGCTCTTCGTCTTTTGCGAATGTATTTGGCTGCATATTTTATCCCAGTTTCTTTATGGCAACATCTTCTCACGGTAGCAAACTTACCCCTGTTTTAACATAAAAAAAAAAAAAAAAAGTTAATTGTAAAGAAAAAAAAATCAAAAATTGATGTTGTTTATCTAACAATATTGCTTATATTCAATGAAGGGACTGTTTCAAAATATTGCTTGTTTACTTTCTATCGACTTTTTGCAGCGAGTCCTTGTACCGAGTTAAAAGAATTGGGTTAATCCGAGTTCAAAGCAACGTTCGTATTTCTCTTCTAAAGATTCCGCCTCCGATTAGCGCTGTTTCATCCAAAAACAGTTTCCGCTGGATAATTTTACTACTGCATTTTATTTTTAACAGCATTACTGTACTTCCAGAAAAGAAGAAAAAAGTTCCTTAATTAACGTAGATCGATATAAGTAACTCAAAAGGATAACTTCAACCTGTATTACGCGAATAATATATCACCTAAAATTGAATTTGCCACGCGTGTAGAAATTTTTTTATTTGTTGGATGCATTTCCAATTTCACACTTTGTTAAGATAGTTTTGCCGTGCCAAAAATTCCTAGAAAGTCAACTTAATATTTATTGAAACGGATAAACAACCCCGGTTGACTTTCGATCTGTCAAAACAAGCACCCGGACGCAGGTTAACCAAACATAAATTTTCATTATAAGAGGGGTAGTAGTCGCTCGGTAGGTAGGCATAGAAAAAATATGACGTCAGCCGCTTAAACACGTCGGATTCTATCGGAATCTGTACCAAATCTGACAACGCCCGTTCGTCCACATTCCTCCAACGGAAAGTGCATCCGTTTCCGGCGGACGTCACGTGACCGGATATCCCGGACAATGTCGCATAAACCAGACAATACTGTTACGAGACGGGACGGTAACAGGATGGATTAACGTTTTATGTAATCTGTTCCTTTCCGAAATGTTTTTTTTGTTACGCGCGTATTATGCGCGCGCGCGCTAATTAACGCGTAACTGTACTCACACACACCGCATATCGCGAAATCTATTAAGGAGTTCTTAAAAAAAAAAAAATGTTTAAACTGTCGAGAAACGATCCCGTTTGGTCTTAAGCCAGACATAGTTGGCATAGCGTTTCGGTAGACGGGGAAAGTCTGTCGGCCGGAAAGACAGTAGGAAATGTTTCTTTTGGAAAGGACTTCAAAATGATGTGTTCGTTGACCCAGACATCGCGGGAGGGCCCCAATAATTTTTAAACAAAAACAAATTCTTGCTTTTTTTACGATTGTTGCTGTTTATCCGTTCGATGTCGCGCTCTCTCCTCCGAGAAAAAAATAAAATAAAAAATATCGCGCACACATAAATGACATACACACGGTGGGGCTTCCGTGTCCTATTTCTCGTATATTCAAATATTAAATTCGTGTTTATTTATTCGAGACAATCGACCTCAATCTAATTCCTGCGACATTAAAATTGTGTTTCGAATAAAAAAAAAATCTGTGCTTCCGATTAGCCTAAAGGTGATCGAAAGAGAAAAAAAAATGTATATTATTCGACCTTGATTCGACCTATTGACCCGGAGAAGTCTTTCACCTTCTTTCTATTTTATTTTTTTTTAATTTGGAAGAAACCGTGACAAATTCTCCCACACTTCGATTAGAAAGTTTTTAACATATTCGATGATATCACCCGAGCTGCGGAGACTTATCACTCCCATCACATAATAATGAGCAAGGTCGTTGGAGGTGAGTCATCAGAGAGAGAACACTGTCTTCGGTTCGAGTTCAACGGGCTTTTCGTCTCAGAGCGTGGATAGCAAGTAAGACGGTAGCTATACTATATTAGGCAGGAAACAATTCCTAAGCCACCCACGCCTGAACGGGTCATTGTTCTACATGTTTGGTTAGAAACACACACACACACACATACAGAGAGAGAAAGGGATGACCCAACTGTGTTTAGCGTTATTTATGGAGCGTACGTTAAAGCTCCATGACCATAAATGGTGGCGGTAGTTTTGCAGCTGACTCAACGTCTAGCTACGGATTTCAAGGTTCTCCCCATGTGCACAGATCGGGGGAATCGTTCATGATTCATGACCTGCCCGGCGACAGGTATGTGGGACAAACAGGCTACGCGTTATCGGCCTACAGGCTTATTTTTTTCTTTGAAACAATTTTTTTTTTTTTTACTTCTTTAAACGAGAGAGGGGAAAGGTTGAATCCGGTAATTACCATACCAGGAAGCAACGCGACCCCGAAAACAATGGCAGTTTTAAAACAACAACACTCGAAACGCACACACAAATTAGTATGCATCTAGTTCAGCATAAAAAAAAAATATGAAACAAGCTTTGTGACTTACCTGGCAAAGGGTCTGGATTCGACCGTGTACACATCGGTGATTGGTTGTGTATTAATATGAAGTGGTTGAGGACAATGTGTTTCGTTAAGGAGGCCTTGCACGCCGCCGGGATTATTATTCAAATTGTCGTCCAGGTTAAGGGCCATTCTGTGACCTCGAACCCTCTTCGACGTTAGCTAATGGCTACCTAAATAAGGAAACGAAGACATTCGTGTGGTCAACAATACTTTAAAAGGAAAAAAAGAATTGTTAACACGACAGACCGCGTACGTGTATCTGAATATCTTCATTTCAGATATGTATATGTAACGTCAGAACGTTTTATTGTTACGAATAACTTCAATTGCATTGTTACGTTAAATTCTATTGTAATCGATTCATTGTAAAAAGGAACAAAGTAGAATTTCTTTATACTCACTTTCTGTTGTGTATTACAATGTGTCTTCAGTG
>WUQG02418947.1:0-15382 GCA_011317285.2 Androctonus mauritanicus | reverse complement strand
CAAACTTTTGGCAGTCGATTTTACAAACATAAGTAAGTAGTCACTGGTAAATTTAATGCAAAAGGATGGTTTTTTAATCCATTGTGGTCTTCCTAAAATGAAAATTTTTTAAGGCAATGAGTTATTTTAAGGGGGAGAATTGGATCCTGCAAATACAAAAAATATAGCTACTCACTTATTGTATAAAATACAACTGCCTCTTAATACAAATGTCATCTTAATGAATAAACTGTATATTTCATTTTTGATTACAAGTAATTTTTGTTATTCCACTATAAAATACAGCAACAGAGTAAATAGTAAATCTCCAATTAGTTGTGTCAATGAAATGGTAACATCTCTTCCCATTCACTCTAAACCTATCTCCCACATTAATCAAGACAACAGTTGAATTCATTTCGTTTCTCAGTGTCTTCAGACATTAGTGACTGACTTAATACTCGATGGTGAGTCAGCCACTACCTCCTAGACAGAACATGACAAACTTTTTGCACGGGACTGTACATAATACTATCATCAAGTCATAGGTGTTGACATTGTACAGCCAGCAGGATATCATTAGATTTATAGCTATATAGTAGTGAGGGTAGTTTATATGATTCAGTAACACAGCTAGTGGCAGACAAAAATATTTCAGTTTGAACAATGCACCAACATAAAGTTTTGCTAGAAATTAGGTAAAAGTGTACATGAAACATTAGAAGTACTATGGCAACTGTATGAGGAATGCACTATAGGGCATAAACATTTTAGGGATGATAGAAAAAATTTCTCCCATTAGATCTGATTCATATAAATTGCCAATGATGCCAAACAATTGCAAATATAATGATGTCCTGCCAGTTGTACCCAAGTTGTATATATCATCATCAGACCTACTTGTATCATAGTCTGATATTATCATCAATAGTATCATGCACATTGGGATTCATTCTATAATGTCATCAGATGATAGCCAAGCATAAATTTTTTAAATGTAGTAGTATATCATTTTTACGAATTAAACTTTTGGATGGAATTCTTGTTGTTATTACTTATTGCTTTGTTTGGTTTTATCAATTATTATATTTATTTGTTATTAATATTAATTTATATTGTTCATTTTCAACAACTAGTACATTAGCTGGAGTTTCATTTTGCTTAGATGTCATCTGCTACAGAATGGGAGAATTCAAGATGGCTAACCAGGAAGTGAAAGTAATTTAGAATTTGGCTTACTGAAACATTTGCTTTCAATACAGTCAGGGTTGGCCAAAAAAAGGGGGCCTGGTGCAAAGGTTGTCATGCAAGGCCTGTTAATAATAATAATAATAATAATAATAATAATAATAATATTAAAACAGTTTTGCAAGAGTCAGATTAAAAAATTTTGCAGAAAAAGAGAGTTACTGAATTTCTCAAGAGTCGGATTATGCAAGATCATGGAGTTTTTTGCAGTTGCATCACCCTTCAGTTGGCCCTTAACACAGTCACTATACTAAACCTAGGCAAATAGGAATTCTAAACTCTTGCCATATTCTGAAATAAAAGTTTTCTGAGCATTCCAAATATTGGGATGATAGACAATTAGTCCAATAGCTATATTGCATTTATGGAAAATTCATGCCTCAAGTTGCAATCATTCAATTTATAACCAAAAACTTAGGAATATATCACTGTCATAAATTAGAGATCTAATTAATTGTTAACTGCTATCTAATTTTACTAAAGCAAATTAAGTTATATATTTATAGTTTATTAAGCTTACAAATACTGAAGTTTGTAAAACAAAGCCAATCTATAAATGATATGATTACCATTAATTATAGATTAGCAAAACTATAGATAAATTCTATATTTTCGTATTTCGAAAAAGATACTATAAATTCCAAAACTATTTTTTTTCTATTTTGAATTACATTGGGTGTCCATAATGGTACTGTCATGTATTGTACACGTATTATAAATAAATTTTCACATTTTAAATCTGAACTTTCAAACTTACTTAAAATATTTCACTGTAGGATATCCTGTGATTTTATAACGTTCAGCAATCCCTTTTTCTTTAGTAGCATCAACAGCAGTTAATATTCCTGGAATCTTAAAATATAAGTCACTCATTAAGTACAATTTTTGAATTTTTAAAATCAAAAATTTATTCTAGAAATGAAATATAGTCTATCACTATAAAACAAATACATTATAAGAATAAAATTAAATATTTACTTTATTTTCAACATATTTAAAAGATCATTTTCAAAAATATTTAAATACACATTTTGTAAATATTAAAGAGAGTTAGTAAGAATAAATACCTCTGCTAAAATCTTGTCAAAACTTTATTATATATACTTAACTACATCAGAGCACACTATCATCAAACAAATACAATTTAACAGTCTAAATAAAGTTTTAAAAAGAACTTTTTCAAGTGAACTGAAAGCACTTTTATAAAACTTTCTTTAAAGTGTTAAATTGTATTTGTTTGATAATAAAATGTGCTTTGATGTAGTTATGTATATATAGTATTTAAATATATTTGTAGTAATAATTATAAAAATATTAATAAATATTCATCTATTTGTATTGATGAATTTTAACCATTAAATTATCAGAATAATTAGAGAGCACAGGTATGTAAATCAAAGAAAGTATATTCAATTTATATATCTATCTGTAAGAGATGAATTTTGGACAAATGTATGCTATACAGAAAATTTCTGACTAAATATACTTTGGTCAGACATTTTCTCTGCATACTTTAATATTAAAAAAATACACTAGTATTTCATCAGTTCTAAAAAAATAAAAAAATATTAAATGTACATGTACTATATTAGCATGCATGATATTAACATATACAAACAATTAAGGAATTGTTTATAAAACTGTCTAATTCCTTAATTAGTCATTTGTTTACTAAAGGATTTTGCAATATACTGTATTTATGGAGAGAAGCTTATTTTTAAAAATTATAGATTAACAGTAAGCATTTAACATTTTTCGAACATAGAATAACTATAATTTTCAAAATAAAAATTAACAAGCAGGAATGTTTCAATAAATATCCTAAAGCTTGTCAAATAACATTCAAATAATGGTTTAAGATTTACTATTAATTAGAAATTGGTTTGGCAATGTTCATCATGATTAATAAGAACAAATAAATATGCAATAAACAATAATACTAAATAAATAAGTTTTTAATGGTGTGAAATATTAAAATTACACAAAATAAGTACTTTCTATATCAAATCATATAGTTCATCTTCAGATTCTGCAAAAACTTTGCTTCTTGGCACAACTTAATGATAATCTTTATGATTTGAGATCAAAAATATTTGTTTTGTGTAATTTTTGTTAATATTTGACACCATTGAAAACTCTCACTTTCTGCATATGTATGCAAACACAAACATACATACACATATATATAGATATACAGTATATACATATAAACTTATATATATAAGTATACAAGGTGT
Source organism: Androctonus mauritanicus (assembly GCA_011317285.2). Classification (NCBI taxonomy): domain Eukaryota; kingdom Metazoa; phylum Arthropoda; class Arachnida; order Scorpiones; family Buthidae; genus Androctonus; species Androctonus mauritanicus. Next base: position 11,918 of record WUQG02418947.1, on the reverse strand, counting down.
TCTGGAACAACGTAGACAAACTTATAGGGGAGGTAGAAGGGCTCAAAAGAAGCCATTTTTGTCTAGTCAACAGAGCATTTAAAGTGCTTTGTTTCTGAGTTATAAGATGTTAGAGGAGCATCCAAAATTGTACTTTTTGCGTTATTTAAAGAAAACAGTTTTTCATTTTCTATGATATTTGGCACAGAAAACTAGTTAGAAGATTGCAACAAATTAGCATATGGATCATTGTGATAGTGACTGTGGGGATGGAGATATGAGGGTTTCGAAGAGATTTTATCTAAAAAAAAAAAAAAAAAGATGGATGCTTTGCAATTTTCAAAAATGTAAGACTGTATTCTTCAAGAGCATTAAAAATTACACATAAAAGGTCCTCTCCATGCACTTTGATAGGATGCACCATTTCTGAGATAATCAACTAAACGTGTTTCAGAATAGCCTTACCTGCTACTTCTCTGCACAACTAATTGCCTTACAGAGAAGCTGACATGTGACAATATTTGACAAAATGTAAGACAAATGTAGGTGATTTAGCAGCTATGGTGATATAAAAACAAAGAAAAGCAACAAAAATAACAAATTAACACATTTATTTATAAAAGATGCTCAAAAAACTGTTTTTTTAAATAACACAAAAAGTACAATTTTTGATGTCCCTTTCACATCTTATAACTTAGAAACAAAGCACAGATGCCCTGTTGACTAGACAAAAATGGCTTCTTTTGAGTCCTTTTACCTTCCCTATACGTTTGTCCACATTGTTCCAGAACACACTGTGTATGTATGTATGTATGTATGTATGTATTAAAATAATGGATCTTTATAGTTAAATAATAAAATAATGGTAAAGCTTTAAAATTTATATATAATAAAAATTATAGCAATAATTAAATTTCAAAAACAAGAAATGTGGAATCATTGTCATATACTGTACTGCAGACAATTGCACAGTATACAAGCCAAAATATAGTATTGTACTTATAAATTTTTAAGATAAAACTTTTATGATTTTTAAGAAATTTGGGAGAAAATGATAAACATACTGCTGCATTATAGTGAATCATCCCACATTACTTAAATCCTCAGGCACAAATTATGAAACTGCAATGTAATGAATTTTGCATTGAATGAAACTGTATTATACAAGATATATCTGCATTTGTCTCACAGACATCAGTGCTTAATTTCCTCAACCCATTATCAAATATTCATTCATTACAATTTATGTTATTGGACATTAGAAATTATCTAGAAAAACTAGTTACAAACAAAAGTATCTCTTTCTCCATAAACTATCAGTGGATATATCAATTTTATATTTTATATAAATTTCTAAAAAATATAAAATAAAGATATCTATTTTTCTTGATCAAAACTTTTCTGTCTCAAATAATTTATTTTAGTAATATGTTGATCAAAAAATTTGTTTTGATTTACATAATTTAAAAAAAAAAAAAATTAGTCTTGGAACCAATTAAAATGAAACTTCAGAGAATGATTGTATAGAAAATCATGATTTATGTAATTGCTTTCAAATTAAGAACTAGACATACCTTATTTTTGATTATAAATTTTCCACTGTTTTATTCTTTACACTAAAGAATGAAATTTTTTACAAATTTTTGATATATGAAAAAAATTTTGTAATTTTTGAGTAATTTTAAATTTCATTTTTTTAATATTTATTATTATATCACATTATTATACCATTTCTTATTTTATCAGTAATTATATTTATTTATTATTAATCCACTTATATAAATCAGAAAATTCCTGATTTACATAAATGGATTGTTTTGCCAAACCTATAAAAGTCAAATCATCCATATGTCAGATCATATCTTATATAGTAATAGTATGTCACAAAGGCATAAAATTAAAAACAGTTATATTGTATTAAAGAATAAACACATGAATTGTGTGGCAAAAAGCTGCTTATAACTTTGAAGGATCCAGATTCAATTCAGAATCCCACACTTCCAGTTTTTCAGAAGGGGTCTGAGTCCAAGGCCAGCTTGCTAACTAACATTAACCTAATAAGCACATAAAACACATGCACATATAATAATAAAATTATGAGAAAAATGCTCATATTTCTGTTTTATAGCTTTAATTGCATCAATCAGTATATTTTTCATTTATGTTAGAGAATCTCTATGAATATTGCATCTATATAAGTCAAGACATCTGTATTTTGTATTCCACACATATGTATTACAAATAGCATGCATAGCAGATTGTTGTTTTGGCTTTAAAGACTAATATGTATTCAAAATAGCAAAGAGCAACTGTCCAAAAGTACACTGAAATTATATAATAAAAATTTAAGAAATTTATTTAATGATGATAATTTAAATTTTAAAGTTTAAAATTTAATTTTGTTTTTGTTTGAAATTATTTTTGTTGTCCAAAGATGACTTATTAAAACTGAAAATATTTTCTAATAGTGTTTTGTTTCTTTAGAGAGCTGATTTTTTTTCTATTTGGAATAATCAAAGTTTTGTAAACAAGTCAAATAAACTTTTAGAAGAAAAATTAAACTGTAAATTTTAATGAATAATATAAAATTCAGATAAAGGCTAACATAATATACAAAATATCAAATAATTATAAATTTGCCAATTCATTTTTAAAAAATCAATTATCTTACATGAGTGTGTTTCAGCTTATTTATAAATATATTTTGAAAGGTTATACTTATATAACAAAAAATAATTCAAAAAGTTAAGATAATCTGTTAATTTTTTAAAATTAGTTTGTAACATTTTTTTATATTTTTTACAATATATTTGAAGAATTGGCATAATTGACTGTATTATTTTTAATATTAAAATATTAAAAATAATTTTATACTTAGCATTTTTTGTCCAAAATATTTTAAAAATGAAAAAATTTATAATTACATTCTGCATTTTCAAATTAGCAGCAGCATTTGTGTATTCTGGTTTCATTTTTTTACAGTGTCCACACCCTTAAAAGAAAAGAAATTTTTGAAGCAATTATAATATTTTATATAATAAAAATATTCATATTAAAATATAAAAATTTAAATTAGATAATAATCATTAATTCATCTTTTAAATAACTTTAATTTTCCTTAAAGAAAGGAGTATTTCACTTCTTTGAATCAATGCAAATTGAACAGAGTATTTTACATTTCCACAAAAAACTGTCCTTTAAGATCTTGATGAAATTTTTTAAGAATATTATATATTTAATAGAGTATAGTTTTCTATTATCACATTGCATAAAAATGAGTGGATGTTAACTAAAATTTATAAAAATTCTTAAAAAGCTCTTACCACTACAATACTAAAAACTAGTTAACAAAACTTGGCATATTGTGTCTAAGAGGAATCATTCAATGTCAAATGGAATAATTTTGAAAAATTTCAAGACTCAAAACTGAAAAACCATTATTCTTATAGATAAAAATCTGCTCTTTCTAATGGTAACAGAAAAATTAAATTCAAAGTATCAAACACTGAGATATTTGACCAATGATCTTTGATAATAAAATTTTATATTTAGCACAAAAAACTGAACAAGCTTATGAAGATTCAGAATGCTAGGTGTTATGGTTAAGCAACAATTGTATTTGAAACTTTGATTATTATTTTTGAATGAATTTGCATTACATGTGACCTAAACAAGAAAGGCCCTAGTGCCTCAATCACATTATTTCTTGAACTGAAATTTTGCATAGCTTTGAAATCTTTGACATATTTGAAATCTGAATACATATTTATACTAAGTTACAGTAAAACTACAGAGGTTAAACAGAGACTCCTAAGTGACTTGATATGGAATGATCAAACAGATCTGCTGATCTTAAGTTGCATCATTTATCACTTTTATGAAGGTATTTAAATTTTATAGTGAATCCTGAGAATAGGAAAATGTATTTTTTGTGATGCTTTTAATTTTTGTTGCTGATGCTGAAAATAAGAATTCCCACTTTCAGTATGGATATTCTCATGAGGAATGAGAGTTAACATTAATCAATCATCTGTATGCAAAATGCTAAATTGTTAAAGCAAGTTAAAGAAATTTGAAAATCTTGGTCAAAATTCATACTGCACCTGAGATTTGCAGACAACATAGTACTATTCTCTCAAACCCCAAATAAACTGCAGAAAATGTTAAGTGACTTGAAGATGGAAAGTGAGAAAATAGAACTCCAAATAAACTACAAGAAGACAAAGATAATGCTGAATACACAAGTAATCTCATAACAATAAAAAGCTGGCAATTGAAAGTGTGGAAGAATACAAGTGCTTAGGACAAGTAATCACAACACAAGGAGATCAAATGAGAAAAATTCAACATAGGATGCAATTGAGTTGGCATGCCTGCAACTGATATAGTAACTTCCTAAGGGACAATAAGGATACCAATATGCCTCAAAAAGAAACTCTTCAACATGTACCTACTATCAGTAATGACATATGGCTGTGAAATATAGACCCTTAAAAAGAAAGCAGAACAGAAACTAGCAACAACCCAAAGAAGAATGGAAAGATATATGTTAGGATTTACCACAAGACCAACATAGGGAAAAGAGAACAAACCAAAATAGAAGACATACTGGTAACAATTAGAAGTGGCATTGGGCATACCACATAGTAAGATACACCAATAACTGACAGACAAAGAGAATTATACAGTGGCAATCAAGGCAAGGGAAAAGATATCCTGGTAGACAATACAAATGATGGAGAGATGATATAAGAAAAGTAATTGGTTCCCAGCAGATGCAAATTTCACAAGAAAGATACATCTGGAAACAAAAGGAGGAGACATACATATCCAGCAGTGGATGAAATAAGAAATTTTGATGATAGCTATAAATTTTGTGAATATTAAAGATATGTAATAGTTTTAATTCTAAAAATTTAATATATATTCAAATAAATGAAAAATGTTTTATAATAATATCAATCCAGAAGAAAAAGGAATAAACAATCATATATTGTTTAAAATAGGTTCACAGATAAAAAATGGGAAATATAAATTAAAAAAGCAAGTTGAACCAATATTGCAATATCACCATGCTAGAAATATATTTAAATTGCAGGATATAAAAAAAAATTATTTAATTTTTATCAATTATTATTGTTAATTTAAATTGTAATATTTGATTTTTTTTGTGAATAAACCAGCCTTTTATATAGTTGAATGTTAAAATACTAAAAATGTTACTGATTTATACAATTAAATATCTCTCTAAATAAGTCTACCATAAAAATTCCAATAGTTTGAAAATGGAAAAAACTGGCCAAAAGAAGTCTTTTTTCCGTCTTCATCTGAAATTACCTCAATGGTATGCATTACTCAACTAATTTTGAACAAATTTGTAATATAAATATTTTTTAAGTTATTTGAAGTCTCCCAAAGGATACTGGACTTGCCCTATGTTAGTATATTATTAGATCTATCTCAAAGAAACATTTCTAATTTAAAATATAAATGAAATCTACTATAAATGTATTTAATATCTAAAAAAATAAATAAAAGTTCTGAGATTAAGTTGTTTCTATAATTTAGAAGAGACATTCATTTGATAATTTAAGGTGAAAATAAAATATCATCATCAATCAAGTAGCTGCCTTAAAATTTTAGTAAACAATCTTATCATCCGATGAGTGAGATAGATAATTAAAGAAAGAAAAGATCTGATCAATATAGGCTAAAAAAAAAACTATAGAGAATGGAAGCAAAGCAGCAGTTGAATATTGTTTCAACAACTTGAATATTTGTACTTATGAACATGAAATTGCATTTCCAAATTTCAGAAAACTTCAAAAAATTTTCAAGAATTTTAAACATTATGATAACAGAATGCTCTAGCAATGAATATAATGTAAAATTACATAATTAGTAAACATATTATAGTAGTATTTCAAGATGATGGCAATAACATCAAAAATCCTCATTTCATAATTAAAACTTTCTATCCAAATTTGCAAAATAAGGATCTTCTAATTGGTACACTAGTGAAATTTATTCTATTTGATTCACTTGTACAAAATACATCCTATAAAGTTATTTTAGTATTTTTGGGCCCAATATTTCTAAACTAGCCAAATTTTACCCCTAGTGACCTATTTTAGAATTAAACTGGCAAATTAACAATTATTTATTAATTATGTTATGATGACAACATATATTGGCTTAATAATTGATTATAAATTTATAAATTTGTAAAGGAATTCTATTAGAACTTTTGTAATCTGAAGAGGGTGACGGAGAACCACCGAAAACGTTCATTTATATTAATAGAAATATGCTATTCAATCTGTAACTGCCACACAGTGCTGTGTGTCTACTAATCGATCTGACTTTAACGTTTAGGCAGTGATTGTATGTAAAAAACGTTTTATGGATAATAATTGATTATTTTAAATTTAGGCTAAGCTGGCATCAATTGTTATTTAATTATTAAACCTCCAAACAAGCACTTGTTTGGAGGTTTTATAATTAAAGCAAAAAGTTTATTAATTATTAAGCTATAATTTTTATTAATTTCCCAAAATTAAAAATTTTCCTTGGCTTGGAGTTGAACCAGGACCTTTGGGTTATCATCCCGACACCGTAACTAGTTAGTTCTAGCAAGAAATCAGATGATCTCCAATTTTGGAATGTATATAATGTTAGTAATTTAGGAATTATTGGACTTACAATGATACCACCACTTCTAAATGGGCTAAACATAGCCATGAACCCACATGGCAAATTCAGGTAGACAGACTTGGCTCAAGTCAGATAACAAATCATAAGTGAATCTAACTAGAAAATTATTTCATCCAAATATTCCTAAACTATCCAAATTTTACTCCTAGTAACTTATTTTAGAATTAAACCAAACCTATTTTAAAGTTAAAAGTTAAAAGATCTTCAAATAACTCTAAACTAGCTAAAATTCCCCTAATGATTAATTTTTGAATTAACTGCCAAATTAATAATTAATTAATTAATTAATTAATTAATTTGGCAGTTAATTCAAAAATTAATCACTAGGGGAGTTCTGGCTAGTTTAGAGTTATTTGGATTGTGTAATCCCTTATGTAAATGTTGAATTAAGATTGGCAGGATCTTCAGGTTACTATTCAGGATCCTGGCTTGATTCCAGACCAAGGCATATGATAATCCTGGCCGATATTGGCATAAATCCAATAATTCCTAAATTACTCATATAATATACATCCTGAAATCAAAAATCTGCTGATGTCTTGATAGTTTAACTAGTTAAGGTGTAAGGATGGTAACCCAATTCCAGACCAATGCAAATTTTTCATTTTGGGGAAAAAAGTAAAAATTATAGTTTAATTAATTATTAAATAACAGATGGCACTACTTTACACTAATTATAAAATAATTAATTATTAACCCAATTGATGATGGCACCATAAAATGACAAATAATAATTAATTTGGCAGTTTAATTCTAAAACAGGTCACAAAGAGTAAAATTAGGATAGTTTAGATTGAATTATGATTTTTGGTACCAAATAACAGTATCCAAGTTACAAATAAAACTTATATACAAATTAAATTTGCTACTTAAGGAGTATCTGTATTTGAATTACTTTTGTATATATTAGAATTTTTTAATAAAAAAAAAATATTTTTATATTATAATTACAAGATGATGACCATGAATACATTAAAATTAAGTGTATAAACACTAACAGCAATTTATGCATATGTAAAAACTGAGATATTCTTATCATCATAGAATAGTAAACATTTTACTTTTCAATTAGAACTGAAAATCAAACCAGTGCCCTTCACAATGGATTTTCAATAGGAACAAATCATTTGCTATGAGATATCAGATTTAAAGTTATGCAGTTTCAAAATACATCAAAATATTTAGGAATGCATTTACAATGCGAGTTCTTTAAATGTACAATTTCAAATTATACAACATAAATATACATAAAATATTTAATAAAGAATTTAATTTTATTCTATAATAATCTAGCTTGCATAATTTATCATCACAATTAAAATTCAATAGCCTATAATTTTACAATGAGAGATAGCATTTTGCATTCCTTAGGAATGAAAATTCTACTCTTTTTCCTATCTGTATTTTACTGATATAAATTTGAGACAGTACAAAAATGTTAGTCAGAAAGATTATAAATTAACAATAATACTATATTACAAAACTAAAACTAGGAATTTAGTAAGAGAAAAAAATAATTATTAAATAGAAAATTTTTATTTTTGGCTTAGCTTCAATCAAATTTAGTAAATGCAATAGAATTTTCAAAAACAAAATGTTTTTGGATCACAACAAATCCATATCACAATCATAATAAGCGATTATGATATGGATAAATGTTCCATTTTTAGAAATTTTGTTGAATTCATCATATTTAATCCAAGTTAAACTGTTTTTTACAATTGATTTCCTATGAATCTAAAAATCAGGATAATTTTTTTTAATAACTATAACTTTTATATTTTATTATTTAAATACTCTTTTTTAATTCTAATATATTCACCTTTATTTAATGAGTTCTCATTTGCATATATTAAATATATATTTATTTCAAATAACATGTGATATTGTTTAAAAGAATTATTTTTACATTATTATAATTATTATTAATTTGTATATTTCTGCTGAAGCTGACTAAGTTTTTAGCCAACTTTAGTGGATTATGAGTATTAAAATCTTTTCTACTGTTAAATAGTACTATGTTTATTTTTATTTTGCCTGGAAAGAAGCAGTATAATATCTATTTAAACTTGTTTTTCAATTATTTTTACTATTTAAAATGTTAAATTACAAAAAAATATTGCTAGACTTACATGGAGCATAAAACATCACTAAGACAGATGATTCTTTAATCAAAATATTATCAAATGTAGCATCTGTAAGATGAACAACATCACTGGGTATTTCAGACCATTCAACTTCTTTAAGTTTTTCTGGTTGTTTACTTGGACTAAAAAGTAATAGCTCATTATTTAAATAATTAATTGATGAAAATAAATTAATGAATTAATCTATCTAAATTCAAGTTCTATTTTATCAAACAAAAATTTATTAACTTTTGCATTCGATCTATATTTTAATTTTAATATACAAGAAGTTCTCAATTACAAGTTCCCAGAATTAAAATGTTTTTTCAAATATGAAGTATCAAAACAACTGAAAACACAAACCTTAATTGCAATAAATAAATACTAAACACTCATAAAAAAAAGCATTTCAATTCACATATATAGTGATACAATACAGTACAACTGGATCTGTAGTAAAAACTTTGTTATTTGCTACAAAATCAGAAAAATTAAAATGGGGCCCAAGAAGTCAAAATAGCATGCACTCTGATTTTACCTATATATTACATAAATAGTTTTCATTCATGATTTTTATCTAAGGCAGTAGTTTAGTTCTGTGAAAGGATATTTAAATACTTATTTGTTAACATTTATATGACAAATAATTTCATTATTATTATAATTTGCTTGATTTTGAAAGCTTATTTTCATTTCTTTAGGTAGATAAATCATTATTTAATCATAAACTATTGATATTATTGTCCTTTACTTAATTTTAATATAGTCAAATTGCATGATTAAGAACATTATGTCTATGGAAAATTGATTCTTAGTTTAAATAGCTTTTATTTTAAGAGCAATTTTCAGCTCCAAATTAATTCAGAAAGTTGGGAACTGCCTATACAATAGAAAAGTACTCCAAGTATTCTCAAAAAATATAGCAATTAAAGTAGGTTTTCTTCATAACTGCTTTTATCAAGCTAAAAAGTCATTATCAAGAAGATCTAAGTGCTACATTTATTAAGAGAATAAAGAAAGATAGTGGAATTTTATATGTGAATTAAGAATTTGGAATTATAAGTATCAATATATAATTAATATAGAAATAGTCCTTAACTTACAACTGCCTCAGTTTATAATCACTTGTACTTATGATGACGGCAAAATCTATTAATTCTGTGATTGGTCAGTGGAATTCAATTGGTTCAAGTTCTGATTCAATGAAAGGATACACAAAAAGCATCCTTTTTTTTTGTATCTGATTCTTTTAGTTTTGTGTTCTTTATGTTTATTAAGATAATGTATAGAGTCCTTATTAACATTAAAAGTAAGAAATCTATAAATTTTGGGCATTTTTGATTTTGAATCATTCTGACTTATAATGGTAGAGGTCAAAAACAAATAGTCATAAATTGAGCATTATCTGTATATAATACTTTCATATATATATATATATATAATTAATATATTAAAATAATGGGGTAAATAAGGAACATAAAATAATATCTGCTTTCATAATACAAGCCAACCACAATTCACAAGGCCCTAATATAAGAGACTCCGTTTTATGAGCAAATATAATCAGTATCAAAAATTTAATTTACAAGCTTTAAACAACTTTTATGAGAAATTTTAAGTGAATACCTTAAATGTGGATTATAGCATGCCTTTTTAATGTAATATTATGGAAGAATATAACAGATACTAATAGCATCAATTGTCCTGTGTAGGCCACACAGATCTCTCTTATATATATATATGTATATTTCAAATGGAAAACAGATTCAATTCTGGTTCTTATGACTGAAAAAGAAAGTAAATTCACTCAATTAATTCAACAAATCATGTGATTGCTGGTCATAAAATAATTGTGGGATTCATAGTATTCAGAACTGAAATCTATCAGAAAAAAATCTAATATGAAGCTGGATTATATCAGATCTAAGTTGTAAACTAACATTTTATATTGTGTCCACCTAGTATTATTAGTGATATTTAGTTTTCTATGAATGTTATGAAATGGCATTTTCATTGAATTAATATATTTTACTTGTTTTCTGATGAATCATGCAAATCTTACCTTATTACATCATTTGCTTTAGATTAATGCTTGTATTAAATTATTGTGGTTAATATTCTCTTGCAAGGAATACTTTATGAGCATAAATAAACTCAGCACTATCTAACAGTAGAAATATTTTTTATTAAGCATATTCTGAAACATTTTTGAGTAGAAAACTCAGTCAACATCAGCAGAAATATACAAACCCACAAAAGTTATATAAAATAAATTATTATTATAGAATGAACAGAAATTTTAAACACAGTGCACACGCTAAAATGTACGAGGCAAGTACATTAAGCTAATAAAGGGGTTGCCAAACTTTTTCGTACGCAAGCCAAATTTCTGAAGTATTTTAAGAAAGTGTGAGTTTGCGGGCCGCACATTATATCAAATGGATAAGATAAATTATTACTATATTTTTATAAAAGTAAAATAACTACATTTTTATAGTACTTTTATTGAGTAGGCACCTTTGTTAATAATACAAGTATGCAATTAATTTTTACCAATATAATTTTTTAGTAGAGTACAATAATATATTTCTTTGATTTTTAAACATTTTAAACAAAATTACCATTTTCTTACAAACTGTATTCGAGTGGGACTTTGAAAACTGCTTTTTATCTGATGATATATTCTTCATATTGGGCTCAAAAGATGTTGCATTAATTTGAAGTATCGATAACAAATAACTACCAGTTATTCTTTATCTTAATTATGATTTATTTAAGTGCAAAATTGAAAATGTTTTTTCACAAATATATGCACTTCCAAATAATGAAGTTATTCGATATGCATGTTTTAATAACTCAAAATATTCGTCTTCTATTAACAGCTTTTCATAAAACTTATCCAGACTATTATCACGATAAAATCTTTTTAACTCACTGTTCTCTTGTAAATTAATCAACTCAAGTTGCAAATTTAATGGTGCAGTTTTGAGATTAAAAGAAAATGGATCTTGAAATATAGATATTCTTTCTCATAATTTTTAAAATCTAAGAAACACCTATCAAATTCATCTAACAATCTTTGAAATGTATTACTATACT
>WUQG02418936.1:0-15383 GCA_011317285.2 Androctonus mauritanicus | reverse complement strand
ATATCAATATTTTGTATTATAAGTATAACTGTTTCAATAAGATTGAAAAAACTATCCGAAGAATTGATAAAAATAAAAATTGGAACCGATATGTTGATACAAAAATTAAACGATGTCATAGAAAAACACACCGAACTATGGGAATTTTGTCAAATTGTAAACAAAGACTGGACTTATCTAATTTCTTTGATATATGTTCACTACCTATACGCAACCTGCTTTTTCACTTTTGGAGCCCTCTTTGGAGCCAACATTAATCCTGGTTTGCGATTAATCATTGGAATAACTTCTCTCGTATTATTAACGGGAATAATTCTTCTGTCATGGTTGACATCGTATTCGACATCATTAGTAAGTAATATTGTCATAATATTTAAATATAGTAATTATATGAATAGGTTTAAATTTTGTGGAATGATTTCGTAAATTAATCAGTTTGAATAAAAATATTATATAATGAATTTAATTTATTTAGAAAGCTGAATATCAAAATAGATTCTTTTTTGCATTAAACATTGAGTAACTGTCGGGGGCTGATGGCCGGAATAGAAGTGCGATTTGCTCTCTCCTGGAAGATCACGATTCGATTTCCGAAACCACACCCTTAAGTACAGGAACTCTTTGACTTATGTGCACCTCGACTGATAATCATTTGTAGTTATGACAGTGTTGTAATTAGTAAATATTATGATTGGACAATTCAATCCTATGCATTCGAGTCCTGACTAAATGATATTATATACAGAAAAATATTATTTTTTTATCTGATTCTTTTAATTTTCTGTTCATTGTGTTTATTAAGGTAATATACAGTCTCTTAGTATAATGTTTACTATGAGACTGTATATTATCTTAATAAACACGATGAACATTAGTGCAAAAATAGATAAATTTTGGCCTTAATTTTCTGACATTTAGCCGCAGGGTTCGAACTGAACCTATCATAAATCAAGAACTACCTGTAATTTTTCATTAGGGATAATTCTCGTCTCATTGATCTCCTCTTCAATTGTTCATATTAGGCGTTTAGGCGGCCTGAGGTAGCATCAGAATGCTCAGTCACTCGATATATCTAGCTGTCGTTAAATCACATAGAGAAACATTGAGTACATATCATGATGTTTAATATATCATTCATTCATGTAATAAAACATGATGGTAGTGTAAACAAAAGATTGTTCGAATGCAAAAGTTATGGATTTTCTTCTAGAAGACTATATTGGATTAATTTCGAAAAAAATTATATGAGGATTCGATCCTGACCCATAGTTTGCTATTCTCAAAAAGGTATTCAAAGAATAGAGGACGACTTATAGTAGAGCTCATTATGATACAAATACTTACCAGTTACCAGCAATATTGTTATCTTCTATCCTCTACTTGTTAACAATTGCAAACGAATCGAAAGTGGTGTTTAAAAAAATTTAATAGCATAATTTTAATTGCATACAATATTCGCATAATAATGTTGCGATACGATATGATTTCGGTTAAGCAGGTTTAATTATTTAGAAAGTAAAATAAAGTACATTTAACATGATTTTCCTGGGCCGTGGGATTCGGATCACGTTATTCATTTTATAAATGTCGATTTTCTCTATAGTTCGGAATAAAGCAGGCGAAAAAAATTCCTATGTAGCAGGGCTTCTCTGCTCTGTCTCTTAGTACTCTAGTGGAAAGTGGCATCAACTATTCACAACAGAAAACATCTCGAATCACATCAAGTCATCCATTGATGATTCTTATTTATATTATTGTGATAATATTATTATATTATTATATGTTATAATTATAGCGTTTTAATGCAAATATTTCAGATTTACGATGATTTCGTTTCGATTGGGAAATTTTATTCTTCTTATTTATCTCCAGAATTCAAGTTAAAGGTACTCTCTTCTTTCTTCAATCTAGCATTCTTTATATTCTGTATGACATAACGTATTTTATAGGTAATTGATTTTATGAAGAGATTTAGAGGCTTGCCTATGGGGATATCTTTTGCCGGTTTCTTCTTTGCCAAGAAAAACTTTGTGATTAAAGTGAGTAAGAAATTTTCTTTTCGATCGCTTCATGAGAAATATTCAAGAATCTTTGTGTATTTTCCACAGGTAGCAAACTCGTTATATTCCATTTTCTCGTCAATGGTTGAGTTAGGTGGTGTCATGCAGAAAAATAAAACCTGTACATCAATTTTCTCTACAAACTCTTCGAGTGATATCATTTATTGAAATATGTATATGAAGATAAATTTAATTCAAGTAGACAAAATTGTAAATTTGCTTATAGTATTTATCCACTTTAATTCAAGGAAAGAAAATAGCAAAATTTGTGTATAGTATTAATTCAATTTTATAGTTATGGCAACTTTGTTTTTACATATAAATTTAATTTTAATTTACAAAGTTTTAAGAAATTATTTACTCTCATTTAATTTATTTCATGTATATTATCCAACTATATATATCGATGATTTTATCCAATTACAAAATTCAGAGCAACAATAATTAAAAACGCAATTATTATTAATATTAAAATATTTTGTTTTAATCCCATCGCGTGTATAACGCGGTAAAAATATGCTTAGATAACTTTTGTATTAGTCGTAAACATGCATGTAATGTAAACATCTATGAATGTATAAATAAAGATATTGGTAGTGATTTTTTTTGTCAATAGATGACACCACTTTTGCAAATTATCGATTTGGATCGCCGTTCTTACCAACCTTCGGTTGGAAATCGACGTAAAATCACGTAGAAAAGAAATAATAATAATAATTATGGTAAAGTCTGTTAAATTTTGGATGATTTCTGATAATAAAAAAATTTTAAATTTATATATTTTTTTAATATTTTATTTATATGAACTGTAAAAGCGTTTGACTCGTCCCGCCATCTACCGAAAAAATTATAAAGTAAAGTGTAGAATACTTTTATTTATTTGTTTTGTGTACTATGATCGTATATTGCGCTATAATGAATAATGGTCAAGGAGTGATAAAATATTAGTTTCCGTACATAAAATATATTTTTGACTTATTAATGACTTATTTATGGCTAAATTTACTTATGAATTGATATTTCCTTTCTTTCTTTCTTTCTTTATGACTTTACGCCACTTTCCCCCAGTAAATATTAAGCGGCAAGTATTTTTTGTCAAATAATGTCACTTTCCACTCAAGTAGATAACTTACCTGAGTGTAAATAGCCGAAATAAGCTCACAGCCGAATTATAGAAGAAGGGAATCGATGAGGCGGGTCAAGATCCCAAGAATAACTTTGCCAAGGAGTGGGACCTGAGAATCGATCCCGGATCCTCCAGAGTAAAAGTCGAAACGTTTCCATGCGGTCAATCAAGCTGATAGTAGCGTGTATTCCAGTCCCACCAAGGCCGCTCACGTCTCTAGTTGGGTCAACCGTCAAGTGGAAAATGGGATTCAACAAACCGGCCCCGGAACACAATGAAAAAACTCTTAAGGTGTGGAATTAAGGAATAACCTTGTTCCTCCAGGACAGAAGCAGAGCACTCTTCCGTCTTGGAAATCCGGCCAAATAATATTAAAAATAGTTCATCATGGCCTCCCATACTTGTGGTATTTTTAATACGATGATGAAAACAATCTGTATACACGTATAATTATTTTTAATAGATACCAAACTTTTCTAAATTACGGACAGGACAACATACAGCCTTGTCAGCCTATATAAAATATGGATGTATAATAAATCTAATAATACTGATTGAAAATTTTAACTTTCTCTGCTGTCTTAAGCAATGAAAAAATAAATTATTTTTAATGCGAAAGAATTTATTTCGAGTTCGTTTACAATATAAAATTCTATATAATAATTTAAATGAAGTTTGATTAATATATTGTATTTAATTTTGAATATTAAATAAATCAAAAAAATTTCTTTAAATATTACACACTATTCAAGTTTAACAAGAATGTTATATGCAATAATGTTCGATGCAATAAATTTAATTAATGCAATAATTGAAACCATGATTAAAAATAGATCTTGAATATATTGAACATAACATCATCAGCAGTTACTAAATCCTTCCGTGAGATGGCAAATTGTCCAAAATTTGAAGCCAAAAAGCTTAACGAGGAATTTATCCATCCACGAAAAGATCTTTTATATTTTCATCCGTGTAAATCATTTGATGTTTTTTCTCCACCCAACGATATCTATCTGATTGCTCAGACTGAAAATTGGCCAACAAGAGAGGCGACAGCGATTCGTTTGAAATCCTCAAATGCAGAGCAAACTAGACACATTTTGCCTCCCATCCAATCATTACCTGCCCACAAACATCGAGCTTTGGTAAAAATTCCTCCAGGAAAACCGGTGCTCAACGTATTAAGACAACCGCAACTGGGCGAATGGGAGGATTCAGAAACAAATAATGCGCATTCCTTTCAGTTAAATAAATCGAAAACATTACTAGATTATGATAAATTAAAAAATATTCCACGAACGGTGGGGAAGATCGTGCCAAACAGCATAATTTTCGACCGCAATAATGCGGAACCATTAGCCTGGAGACCAACCAACCAAAACGGAGAATGGGTCGTGCGAGAGGACGACAGATCTACTTACGTCAGCACAACTTCGGAAGAATTCTTAGATCCTAGAATAATTTGGAGATTAAATGATGCCAAGAATTTTCGGAATATAATTAAGGGCATACCATCGTGGGCCAGAAGTACCGGCTACGGTTCGATCAGATGCTGCAGAGAATTTGCCAATTTGACATCGACGCCGTCGACATTTTTAAAACATCGACACAGAAATCCGTTGGAATATATCGAATTTACCCAAGGAAATATTTACTCTACTTCAACCCAAAATCATTATCTCCATCCGAAAAACTTTCTGAACACTTATCGCGTAACTTCAGGTACATCTCTTCATCAATAGACAAACTGGTTACAGTATGGCTGTGGCATGTTATTAAATGATTTAACTTTCGATTAAATAAAATAAAAACCGGTAAATTTCTAAAATCTGATTAAATGTATACTTTCTCTTCCTGTATCCTATTCATTTCAGAATCCAAATTAAGTTTTTTTACAAAAATTCTCAAGATATCAAAAATTTTTTTATCATCATTAATGAACGGTCCCATTGAGGAATCTAGCCAAGCATGCGATGCACAGTATATTGTTCGGAAAACAAATATAAATACCTTGTTTGTCAAGCAATAAACTGCATAATATTTACTTAAAAACGCGAGTAGGATGACCAAAATATCTCTTGATATAGTAAATGGGTTTTTTGATATGGTTTATTGTATTGCCAAGCACAATGCTTGGCAGAACGAACGACTTTTGATAAGGCATCAAAATATGTTTATACCAATTGTAAAGTAGGTTTATCATTTACCAGAGATTTCATTTAGTTCTTCGAAATTTTATCTGCCTAAATGCCGCCTATAATCCAAGTTTAATGGTGTTTCAACTGGATGAAGTCAGAAGGTAGTTAAAGTTTCATAAGCACCACCTACACTTGGTAAACTGGGTGTAACATTTCCCATGGTAGAAAACGAAAGGATGACACATTACACGTTAAAACGTGAAGATTTTCAAGGATAAAAATATCACGACAGTCTTTTATCAAGATACGTTGGTGAGAAAGTGTCCGAACCGAGAATTTTAATGTTAAACGTGAACGGAAATTTTAATTCAAAAAAATGTATTTTATTATTATTATTATTATTATATTATTATTTTTACGCGTTTACATAATATAAATATCTAAGAGTAAAAAATAATAAAACATATTTATTTTTTTTAAAAATTAGTTACAATTTCGATAAAAAGTTAGCTTGCTGGTGCTTGACAAATTACCTTGCTGGTAGGGTAACTAGATTTGAGATACGATTCATGTCGAGCAACCCTATCATTAAATAATAGTGGAAATGAATGGAAACTGTACCAAAACCAACAAATAAATAATAATAAAAACGTATAACTTATTGCGAAATAGCCTTCGGACATTCTCGGTGGTGTAATAGGATGCAACACGCATTCGCGGAAGTTATTTTAGAATTGTTTACAAATTTTACTTTTGAGAAAAATTTTCCATTCATTCCTCTTATTGTTTTTTTATTCCACGAAATTGTTTTAATGAAAATTCTCCTTTTAAAATGTAGTTTAAATCAATTATAAAATTTCCCAATAGGGAAAAAATAAGTCCAAACCAGAGAGTTCTAATTTTTTTTTTTTTTTACCGTGTTTTGGTGCGTCCTCGATTAGCAAATAGAGAAGGTCTAGAACGTGGTCGGAATATTCCGGATAGACGAGGTTTGGCGGTGGTAGTTGTAGAAGGAGCTTCTGTCACAAGTGTCTTTTCTTCTTCTTCTTCTAAAAGATCTTGTTCTTCTTCCACTTCGGCTTCTTCTGTAGTTGAAGGTTTAGACGACGACGATGGTGGCGGAGCGACCGTCGTTTCTTCTTCCTGCGTTACTTCTTCTACTTTTGGTTCTGGTGTTTTGTTCTGTTGACGGAAAAATGGCGGGCGTGGTCTTCCTCTGTTAGCACCTCCGAAAAGAGGAGATCGACTGATTCCACTAGGTTTTGGCCGAGTACGCGTAGTGGGAGCGGTACTTGCAGTTGAACGAACACTGGCAGCACTTACTCTATTGGTGCTTCCGATGGTATTTCGATTGCCACCGAATCTTCGATTGCCACCGAACTGTCGTGAAGCTTGTGTAGTAGTAGTAGTAGTACTAGAAGTAGATAGTGCTGTAGTATCTTGACTTTTACTTTCGGTGGTAGAAGAGGATCGTAATCTGTTATTCCCGAAACTTGGTCGTCTGAAACGGTTGCTGTTAAATCGAGACTGAAAAGACCTTCTGGTAGGTTTCGAAACTCCGGTAGCAGGAGCTGGAGTAGTAGTTGTGGTAGTTGTTGTCGTTGTGGTAGTAGAAGTTGTGGTAGTTGTAGATCTTCTAGTTGTAGATCTACCCGCGCCTCTGTTGTTAGGATTGAAACGACGTCTTCCTACAGAAGTTCTCCTGCGACTTCGTTCTGTTGTTGTGGTTGTAGGTTCTGTGGTAGTTGTCGGCTCGGTAGTGGTAGTTGTTGTGGGTTCTGTAGTTGTAGTGGTTGTTGGCTCCGTTGTGGTGGTGGTAGTTGTATCTTCTTCCACGTCTTCTTGGTAATCTGTCGGTTCGACTTTTGTAGTTTCGGGTACGGGTGTAGTGGATGGAGTAGTGCTAAGAGGCACCGGTGTGGTAGTAGTTGTTTTTGTCTGAACGGGTGTGAATACCTGGCTGATGGTCACAATCGGATTTAATTTTAGTGGTTGCAAATGATTAGGAGTGACGGGGAATCTGGGAATATCACCAATTCCGTAACGATACACATTGGGCACTACTACAGGTGCTTCCGTAGTGGTGGTTGGAGGTACTGTAGTAATTTCTTGAGAAGAAACCGGAGAAATGGGTATCCTCCGAGGAATAGGCGCGGCATTGTGTATAGTATTAGAAGGAACGCTTTCTGCCCGAGATACCTGATTTTTATCTACTAATTGTTTGCCCGTCCTAGCCCCGGTGGACTTGGCTGGCTGATCGTAAGATTCTAAATTTGGAATGTCATCGAAGTTCAGCGATAGGTTTTTTCCCGGTTTTTTATCGTCGTCGTAATAATAATAGTAATAAACGACATACTCGTCGTCCAGTTGACCCGATTTCGCAGCTTTGTCTTTAGCCACGTTCTTACCTTTATCGAATTCTATTTCAGATGCTGGTGCTTTTTCAATAGCCTGTACCGAAGGTTGAACGGAACCGACAACTTTTCCTTGTTTGATGACGTCAGCCGTATAAGAAGTGGATATGGAAACACTTGGTGCGTTTCCTACTTGAGGAGAAATTTGAGGTTTGGACTGGCCTCCTCCGATATACACGGCACTACTGGTGGGCTGTGACTGAGGTTTTTGTACCGAAGGCAACTGGTGATAACCTATAGACTGAGGAGAATAAGGAAACTGTTGTGGCTGAGGTTGAATCTGGGGTTGATATATCTGTTGATTGCCGTTGGGTTGATACGGAGGGAGATTGTGTTGGGAATATTGAACTGGTTGCTGCTGGTAGGAAATCGGCAGAAGTGGCGGTTGATACTGCGACACCGGCCGAGGATTTTGAGCAATATTGGTGGCTTGCAATTGCTGTGTCTGTGGCAAAATCGGCGGTTTGTATCCGGAATGAGACTGCTGTTGATGGGGCTGTTGAGCAGCTGTGGGAAAGGATATAGGAGGCTGATAATTCGTTTGATGATTAGCTAGTTGTCTGACGTAAGCAGTAAGGTGATCTGGCAGCGATTGAGACGCTTGCCTCGGCCATCTACGACAGTAGATTTCGTGTTGCATTAAAAGTATTACGGTGGCCAATAACAAAATGGCCGACCTGAAACAAAGAATAATCGATTGTTAATTTTATAAAAATAATTTAATAATTTAACCATGAAATCATTTCATATTTAATTAGATTTAATAATATAGAGCAGCATTTATTAAAGCGGTTTGAGATCCGGTATCTGTCCTCAGCTCCAGTCCTTGGAAAATATACAAACACAATAACAATGATTAAATTATCATTTTAAATGATAACAAATCTATAAAATACAATAAAAACTCAGTACACAATAAGTGGTTTATTCAATCGTTTAATATTATAACAATGTTAATTCCTTACATTTTATTCATTTTTGATCTTCCGAACTGGAATCAAAGCATATAAGTTAACCATTTTTCTATGTTATCATCATTATACTCACATAAATATTATCCAATCTGAAGGAAATTTACATATATTAATTATTGAGTCCCACCAGAGCAAGTTTTTTTTCGCTTTTTTATCTCTATGGTTCACATTGTTGATTCACTCCTTTTTTCAGTATTTCAGTTCAGTTTTTGAGTCCTTTTTTGCATCCCAAGTTAAGATAGATGAATCAGTCAGGCAGCTGTTTCCATTATTCGATTTTAAATTTCAAAATGGCCAAATTTGGACCACTTTCTTCGACTCGATTCTCTAGTGCAGTGGGTCACGCCGCAATACTGAAGTGACCACAAGTAAAAGCAAAACCAAAATAAACCATTATCTTAACTAGTTTTATATTTTTGGGATGCAAAAAAAAGGACTGAAAAAGCCGGTCAAAAATCTATATAAAGTTTGAAAAACTCTGTTTTAGAGTACCTTATGCATGTTCAATAAACAAATTATACCACGTGCATCCTCGACGTAGCGCAAAACTTACCAAGCTTCAGAAATCATATATTTGTAAACTTAATGTTGAATTAAAAAGATGCTAGAGATGGATTCGCGAAACAGTAAATGATTAAAAATCTTTAAATAATTAAAAGTTTTAAAACTTTTTCTTTCCATACGCCTGATATAAAACATTATGCAACCTTTCCTTTCATATCTACATTTACATAAGTGCAGTAGTAGCGATTAAGAACGTAAACATTAATTAGAGTTCTTATTTTTTTAAAGATACTGCTCTTATTTTTTTTTTTTTAATCTAATAGATCAGTTATTCCATGAATAATAAAATAAGTGACGTTTATGCTCTACATACTGTATCTATTGTATTACGGAAAGATTTATACTCACATTATCTGAAAGAAAATTACTTTTATTTAACAATATGCGATGTTACGAGCGATGTATGCTAATAATTATTATTTTTTTTAATCTGATTTTTATAAACAATCGCCATTCATAGCGTGTATCGTTTGTTTACAGATACCTAAGATGTAAAAAAAAAAAATGAAATTTTGATTCGGAAATGTTTAAAGCGTTAAAACCGAAGCGATCTTGTGTAATTTTGGTAACTTAAAAGTATATCTAGGACTCTTTGTTTGTGTCAGTGACCCGAAAACAACCCGCGAACGTCCCAGAAATTCTTCCGGTTTTTCCTTTTTTCCATCTTTTGTAAGGAGACAATTGTGTGCGCTTTTTTTCCACGGTAAATGCGCTATTACTCAATCAGTTCGATGTGTACGAGAATGAGAAAAATTGTCAAATTAACGTTCGAGAAACTAACGATGTTACGTACGTAAATACGCTACAGAAATTTAAAAACAATCGAAATTCGTGCCTGGAATATTGGGAGAAAAAAAAAAGAAGAAGAAGAAGAAAATGGCGGCAAAAAGTGCGGCAATTCGTAAACACTTTGCATTGCACGAATGGATACTTAGAAAAATTAAAGAACTGCATTTGGAATTTTAAAAAGTGTGCAAATAGGCTAAAAGGTGTGACGGAGAACAATTTCTCTCAATTCTAAAACATTTCAAGAATTTCACGTTATTATTATTATTATGTTCCT
Organism: Androctonus mauritanicus; assembly: GCA_011317285.2. NCBI lineage: Eukaryota > Metazoa > Arthropoda > Arachnida > Scorpiones > Buthidae > Androctonus > Androctonus mauritanicus. Next base: position 5,044 of record WUQG02418936.1, on the reverse strand, counting down.
TTTTTTCGCGCATTCTTTTTTTTCACGCGAAACTTAACGATGTATGAATGTAAGCGACATAAAAATAAAATCGCGATTAACGACGCTTCAACGCGTTAATCGAACTAACATTCGCGACGACAATTATAGCAATTTACATATCCGCAACTTTTTTTTTCCTGTTAAATAAACAATTTCTTTCGAATTACTCGCGAAAATCGAGAATTAAGACAAATTAAAAAGAGAAATTTGAAGTAATTTAACTATTTTTAACACATCTGTTTACAGTTAGTTAAATAATTATTTGCGATGCCGGAGCGTAAAAACAAAAAGAAAAGAGAAAAAGAAAAAAATTATATGGACTTCTGTCAATATATATAAATTGTGTAAGGATGAGCATGGTTACGAACGATGTTCTCCACCTTGCTCAAGGCAATTTTGTCGATCTAGGTCAGAGATTTTTGGCTGATATCCAATCTACTAACATGTTTTTATCAACACGGCAAAATTATTGCTGGAAGCCATTCAATGTTGATATTCTAACCAGCCTCATTGTTTCTGGCACATTTAACGAGTTTCGATTGAATAATCATTTTTCGGAGGGGAGGAAAAAAAAACAAACATATTTTTCCCCCGACCATCTCTTTAGAAACCTATGCTACTCGTTTATAAATATCGTCCGACTTTCTCTAAATTCGCATGATATCGATAGTCTATTTAAGTAAATCGCTTGGGGAAGAGAGGAAAAAGAATTTTTTTCTCTCTCTCTCTCTCTTTCTCTGCATAAAAATGTCCTCTAGAGTCGACACGAAGCTTGATTGAACTACTTCGGCTGGTTGAACAAATTGAAATACAAGTAATGCTTGGAATAATATGGAAAAATTTCTTTCATTATGGTTATTTTACGTATGAATGAACGTTATTTCTGCGCAAAAATTTCTTAAAAATTTTTTCTGTTGACGAATATAAAGCTTTCTACAGATTAAATCGCTGCGTGAATTACTTTCGATTGTTAAGAGATAAGTTTACTTTTAAACCGAGAGAAAAACCTTGTTCCGAATTAAGTTTCTACATTAATTCGTGTGACACAAACAGAAAAAAAGACAATAACACGTCCGTTAAAGCAATCAATTGACTCTTTCTTAGATAGATAAAGGTGATATATACATGTCTAACTGTGTGTGTGTGTGTGTCTGTGCTTTCTCGTAATTATTATAAGAAAAAGAAAAAGTTAACCTGGTCAAGGATAGACTAAAGACGGGATTTAAAGTGGTAGTGACGTCACTCCAAGGCTATTTTCTGCATACAAGAGCAAGTTCAAATCGGAAGGAAAGTCCCGAACGTGGTAGAATTGCAATTGTTTTATGGCGAAATTTCGCGCTAATGCGAAAAATCTTCATCTAACTCTCGGACGGAAGTGAAAAATGTTTTAACTATCTACGGCACGTAATTTAAAACTAGTTTCATTAGAAATTAATGAAGCGATTAGTTTGGTTTCGTTTCATTTCCTGAGAAAAGGTATCGTAGATACGAAATCCGAAAACATTTTTATTAAAAAAAAGATAAATAATAAGAAGAATAATTCCTAGAAAATCGTAAAAAATTTGTTTAACTTTCTAGCATTTTAAACATCAATTTTCTAGATAAATAACACTAGCGAGAGTACAAAGAGTGATAATTTTTCCTGGCTACAAAGCTTTAAAAATTTTCACAGTTTGTATGTATATAAATACTAAATCGTGTGGAGGTGGGTTCATCAACACAATTTACCCTATATAGAAAGTTGTCCGATGACTTCGACTTTCGTCCTTTCTCTGGTTTAAAAGTCTCAAATATGGAAACGGTTATTAAAATTTTAAACACATTTTACTCGTTTTACTCCGATGATATTCAAACTTATTCATTATAGAATACGGTATAAAAATAAAAATTATTAAAATTATACCTTGTGAAAACTTGATTATTCGGTTGTTATTAAAACACGTTTGGCCAACTTGTCGTTTATAATTACCATTTAATGCCTACTTGAGGTTTTCCTTGAGTAGTATATTTGAATATACATATAATTCTCCATTTTAACTTGTCTCTCTCTCTCTCTTTCTAGTTTCTTTTCGAAAGGGAATATATAATACCGGTTTTGTAACTTCAACAATACTCTACACTTTAGGGAGTTATATATAATAAAATATTTTTTTAAAAAATCGAAAATTATGGTAAGATTTCTCCCGTATTTAACGCACCAACGTCTAATCGACTTAGAGATTTGGCTGGTTTACGCCCTTCGAAAATTCTACATCGCGTTTTTACTTTCTGACCTTACGACGATTTTGCTAAATCTTTATAAGATTTAAATAAAAAATATTAAGCGTGATAAACTGTAAAAAATGTACTTACCTAGTATCCATGATTGTGATTAAACTTTCTCTCACCTGTGCGAGGAGAAACTTATCACCTGATCAAGTAAAAACCGCTGGTAAGTGTGACTGTCTGTGAAGAAGGTAGCACAGTTTATAGTATGACCTGATTTTTCTCCCTCAGGGCCAATTGGTTGTTGAGCCAGTCGCGTGGGCTTCTTTCTCTAACATACGAAATTTTTAACTTATAATTGTCATAATTATAACAAAAACTTGTATATTTTATAAAATTATATACTACTATTAAATCACTTTATAAGTTGAAAGTGTGCTTGGTTTAAACACGTGTTTCCAGTGACATTTTTCTAGGAAGAGAACAGTTTGCAGTAATGTTTGCAATTAAGGACATTAAGGTGATAAACGAGCTAATTTTTTTTTAGAGACAAATGACGTTTAAGAGTCTTTCTGAGTATAATTAAGGGATTACGTATCGGTGACTTAAATTCGATGAAGTGCACTGACTTCCAAGTATTGGTGGAGTGTTTAGAACCAGCCCATGGACAATTTGGGTTACGCCAAATCGCCCTTGATTTAAAAAGAAAAAAAAATAAAAAAATAAAAGGAAAAGATTTTTATTTTAAAGCTGTTAATTGATTGGAGGTTTAAACGAACGTTTATTGCTTTAGAAGTCGATAATGGAATAAAAAATAATTGCAGAGTTTGTTCGAACGGTTATATTTAAAGTGTAAGTAAAATTCTGTAACCTGTGAGAAAAATGCCTTAAGGTTCTTCGTTATTGGAGTCTGTAGATGGTGATGATGATCTGAATTGTTTCAGTAACAGGATCAATGGCCTACTCTCGCATTTCCTCAATTTTATCGAGTCAAATATTATTTTCACGGCAATTGTTGTTGACATTCACTTAACATATTTCTATTCTAACTTTAGAAAAAAATTTATTTCCTATTGATAGTTAGTTATTTTAATTAATGTATTCTGTAGCTCTCCACCAGTTTCGGAAATAGAAAATTTACTTTGTATGCTTTTCTAATATATGCTGCATTCTGAAAGTACTCAGCTCTCCACAATTTCAGAAATAAAAATTCATTTTGTCTTTCTGATGATATAAGCCGAAAGTACTCAGCTCTCCACCAATTTCAGAAATAAAAATTCATTTTGCCTTTCTAATGATGTAAGCCGAAAGTACTCAGCTCTCCACCAATTTCAGAAATAAAAATTTAAAATAGTATTCAAAAGTATAACTGCTTTACCAAGATAATATAATTAAAATCTAAGCACCGACAGCAGTAGGTTAATCATTAAAAAAAAAACTTTACTGGCGTAGTACTTTCAATTGCTATGCAATCATCATCAGCGCTAAATTATAATCACTAACATAAGAAGAGTTTAACAGGAAAAAAAAAACTTTCTGTTAAACTGTTCTTATGTTAGTGATTGTAATTTAGCGCTGATGATGATTGCATAGCAATTGAAAGTACTACACCAGTAAAGTTTTTTTTTAATGATTAAACCTACTGTTGTCGATGATTTTAACTAAAAATCACCGACATGATGGCGAGCTGAGTACTTTCGAAATTCTGCTTTGAATCATTAGAAAAGTAAAATAAATTTTTTATTTTTCTGAAAACTGTAGTAAACTGAGTACTTTTAGAATGTGACTTGCATCGTTAGAAAGTCAAATAAAAATTATATTTTCTTGATTTTCTAATGAAACAAGCCGCATTCTGAGAGTACTCAGTTCGTTATCAATTTCAGAAATAAAAATTAATTTTGCTTACGTTTCCTAAAGTACTCAGCTCGCTAATAATATCAGAAACAAAATATTAATTTTATTTATCTTTCTAATGATGCTAGCCACATTCCCAAAGTACTCATCTCTCCACAAATTTCAAAAATAAATTAATTTTGTCTTTCTAACGATGCAAGTCGCATTCCGAAAGCATTCAGCTCACTATATTTCTGAAAATGATAGTGAGTTGAGTACTTTGGGAATGCGACTTGCATCGTTAGAAAGATAAAATTAATTTTTTATTTCTGAAAATTAAAAAAATTTATTTTACTTTTATAACGATGCCAGCTGCATTCCGAAAGTACTCAGCTCTCCACATATCTCAGAACTAAAAAATTAATTTTATTTGCCTTTCTAGCGATGCAAGTCGCATTCCGAAAGTACTCAGCTCACTACAGTTTTCAGAAAAATAAAAAAAAAATTTATTTTACTTTTCTGATGATGCAAAACAGGATTTCGAAAGTACTCAGCTCGCCATCAATTTCAGAAATAGAAAATTTATTTTGTTTGCCTTCCTAATGATGCAAGTGGCATTCTGAAAGTATTCAGCCTTCGAACAATTATTGTTTTACGATCCGTGATTCAGAATTTTATTATTTTTTAATGTGGTTTATGACGTTACGCTTAAGTATCTATCAGATTTAAAAATTTTTTTTTTATTGAAGAAATAGCAACTGTTTAAATTCTGACTAAACATTCAACTTATAATTCATAAAAAATATTTTATTATTTTATCAAATATATTTCTCGCATAAGAGGGTCATATTCGTTAATTGCTGTTAATTCGATATTTACGTTGCATAAAATGTTAAAAAAAAAGTTGAATGGAGAGTCTGCTTCGTTCGTCTCATTCAATTATTATCGAAGATTTTCTATTTAGGATATTAGGTTAGGAGGGTCG
>WUQG02418925.1:0-15383 GCA_011317285.2 Androctonus mauritanicus | reverse complement strand
ATGAGATGCCAGTCCCAGGTCGCGAATCTGGGTCCTCCTGCATGGCACGCTAACACGTTATCACACGGACCTCTGGCCGCCGATAAGAATAGAATTATTAATAATAGGAGAGCAAATAATACAAGTAGTACCAAAGAAACTAAAATTGCTTACTTTCCGAATATCATTTATTTTTCATTTATTTAGCATTTGGAATCCATTGATTTTGTATCCAATTTTAATATTAATTTTAAAATAAACACAGTTATATATGCTTAATAACACATTATTTTGTTTTTAACACGTTCATTACTTTCATAAAGCCAATTATTAATCCTTGAAATATCTGCTTAGTTTGATAGAATAGTAACAATCCTATATTTATACTCAACAAGTGTACAAGTGTAACTAATAGACTTATTGAGTATAATTGACATTCTTGATACACAGATTTAGGGACATGCGTTAAACTATTTTAAGGAAAAAATTTTTAAAGATGTTTATTGTATTTTATATATTTTTAATTCCTCAGAAAAATTATATTGAAGGTTTCTATCTTTTATAAAATTTTTGTACTGTGACCTCTTTGCTGTGAAATTGTGTTTATCACAAATTTTCTTATTTATTCTTTTTTTTTAATGTTTCATATTGAATATATAAATAAAATTGATAAGGTCTAATTCGAATACTATACTGCCATTATTCATTAGTTTGTCTTTTATGTTCTTAAGTTCTTACAATTTTTATTGATTCTGTTAATGTCTGAGGTATATTATAATTACAAATATTAATAAAAGCACGAACATTTTAGTCTGTAACAATTTTGGAATTTAATCTGAACGCAAGATTAATTTTATGGTAAGACGAATGGCAACATTCAAAGTAAAATCTCGCCTTAAAATTTAACAAAATTATAGTTTGGTGCATCAATGCATATATTTCGGTAAATTTAGAATTCCTGTTCTCGGAATGATAACAGTTCGGCAAGAGTTACCATTGATTGTTCTAGTAGATTCGTGTTCGTTAACTTCCGAGCACGAACCTAATAGAACTGCAGGAATTTTTCAATCTTTAATTTAAAGTTGAATTCACGCGTTTGTTGGACTCATTCCAATATTTTTTAAATACGTATATTTAAATTGGGATAATTTTTTTAATGTACCAAGTCATATTATTTTAATGAATTAATTGCTCTATAAAAGATTGTATCTCTGGCGTAATTCCTGACTTCTGCATATAAAAAGAATATGTAGAAATCGGGAATTACGCCAGAAATATAGTCAGGACCCATTTTTGCCCCACCCCAGTAGTCAGGACCCACTTTTGCCGACTAATTGTGATGCCTGAGGCAAGTTTTAAAACAGTGCCTTTCAAAAATTTTTTGAAAACTTTAAGTAACGAATAATAGTCTAATTAATAGAATAACAAACATTTTAAAAAAATGTTTTTAACATTAAAAAAAAAAACTTGTTTTAACATTATAAAACTTGTTTTTTATTAAATATAAAAACAAGTTTTATTTATAGGCCTATATAAAAAAAATAAAAAAATAATAATTTGAACATATAGTACTTAAAAAACAGAAAAAATGAATACAATATGTTATAAATTACTCTTCGAGCTTTCATTGCAGCAAATTGCTTGATTGCATCTTTATAATTTATTGTTTTAAATATCGTCTTCTCTATAGAAATTATTGCTGCTAAATCATTCAATCAGTCTTGGTTATTGTTATTCGTAAATAATTTTTTAAAATTTTCAGTTTAGTTACAAAATTACGCTATTATAGCACTAAGAATTTTGTTAACACTATCTGTAATTGTAGCAGCAGCTGAGCGTCTACTTTAATTGACTAAACTGCGCTCAGCTGCAGCTACAATTACAGGTAGTGTTAACAAAATTCTTAGCTATAATAGCACAATTTTGTCGTTTTGTACGAATTTTGTCTCATTAATATTTTTTTGTTCTTCATCATACACTTCATATTTTTACAATTCATTCTGGCGCCTGAGGAGGTTGCCTCGCCACCTTATCTATGGAACTAACATGGATATAGTAAACTACTCCGAAGAATTAGAATATTTAGAAGCTGTTACCTAATTAATATTAATATATTACTTTTGCTTTTTAATTCAGATTATTATTCTAACTTGAAGAGTTTTAAATTCTGTGTTAACCAGTATTAAACCAATAATGTGGACTGAATTTTTTTATATAATATCGAATGACCTATTTTCAAGATTTTTCTCACGTTGCTTTCAAAAATGTTATTCATTTTTATCCAATTTAACATTTTAAAACACGATTGTTCTCTACAGCGCTTGCTACTTAATGCATACGGAATGCTACTTAATGCATCACAATGAAAATATTATAATACAGACTCTACAGATTTTTTTTTTTTTTTGTTTTTAAATTTTAAGAAAAGTTATAGACAACGAAAATATAAATTTATAAAAGCGAGTTTTTGTTTATCTATATATACGTAAGGAACATTATATACTAAAAATACCCTTATAATGCTGAGTAGTTATGCTATTAAATAATAAAAACCTTGTACACTTAACTAGAGGAATTTAATATTTTTTCATAATATTACACAGATTTTATTCTAATTCATTGATTTTTCATAATTTGCATCAAATGATATATATCATATAGAATATGAGAAAATATCTAACAAATAAGTCAGCTGATTTATGCGCGGAAATATTTACAATTTTTAAAAGTGAAATATTTATATGCTTTATATTAATTTAAAGTAAAAGCTTTCAGAAAAAGTTATCCAAATAGTATCAACTACAGGCGCTTCTCTAGTTATGAACATTCATATTTACGAACGTGAAATTTCATTTTCAAATTTCACGAAATCTCAAAAACTCGTCAATAATTTTAAATAATATGATAGCAAAATGCTCTAGCAACCAATATAATGTAAAATTACAGATTTATTTAACATATTAGTTAGTATTTCAAGATGGCGACGATTACACCAAAAATTCCTCGCTTTATATTCGGAATTTTTCATTGAAATATATGAAAGAAGAAAGTTTTAATTGATCCAATTGTAAAATATGTTACAGTATACAATATATAAAGATATTTTATTATTTTTTGAGCCAAAATAGCAGCAGTAACAATTCGATTTAAGAAGAAAACTTTCGAATGATGTTCATAACTAGAGGAGAGCTATACTTTAGACTAATAATAGCTATTAATTCTTTTCAGTAATGGGAATTTTGTTCATTATCAAGTGATAAAGATAAACAAAGATCACTTCCAGAAAATCAAAAATGGCAATTAGAGATATACCCAGCCAGATTCCAATATATCCACCAATATAGCTGAATAGCTCAATTGACTAGAAAGAGAAATATTTATCATTAAAAATAATTATTTCATAAAATATGCCCGAACATAGTATAATTTGAAAAATTTCTAAATAATAATAAGCATTTCATAATGAATAAAACTGTTTCTAGTCGATGTGAACTTTCCGCTTTTCATAATAGTTTTCAAATTTTGTGAAGAAAAAAGTGTAAAGTAATACAATAATGTGATAAAAAATAATATAAGAGTAAAAATAAACATTCTATATTCGGGCATTTTAGATCGTTATTAAATGTGTACAATGCTAACCTGAAACTTAGGTTTATATTTGTATATCAAAATTTCTGGTCTTTTATAGAAAAAATTCATGACTGACAATGTTTCTCTGTAAATAAAATCAAAAGCTTTTGTAATTCTATACTTTAATATTTTTTAAATAATAATTTTTACCTGTATTCTTCATCGTTAGGCGATTCTAATGAAACATCAAACTAAGAAAGAAGAAAATATATGTAATTTATGATCTGTCTTTTATATATATGATTAAATAGTAAACTTAATTATGATTTATATTTATTATTCGAGCTTACTTTAAAAAATTCAATCGGTGTTTCGTCTACTTCGTATTCAAAAACAATAGAACTGAAAATATTAATTAACACGAATTTTATTAATATTTAAAAATTAAATTTTATAGTTAATATAATTACATAAGTGATATGAACGCTTTGATATAAATCAAATCGAATATATATAGTTTTTTCTCTTTGTCAGTCGATTATCAAATATCCGCAAAAATTTGAGGATATAATTTATCTTGCATGATAATTATTTTTGCGAATCTAAATACATGTATAGCAGTTTCTGTACACAACAATTCTATCTTATCTTACTTTTTATAGTGATGCTTTTAAATTGAAATAATTACGATATAATTTAAAAATAAAAGAGCCATTTTTGCATTTTTTATGAAAATAAAAAATTATAGTAATAAAATTTCTGTTCTGCTGATGTAAGAGATTTTTAATTTCCATTATAATCGACTGATTTGATTTGACATAATCGTGTAATAGGCCTACGATGTAGACTTATTATTTGAAGAATATCGGTTCAGTTTGAATTCCCACACCTGCAGATTTTCTTAGAAGTTTGCACCCGAAGTTTTAAATCCCATTTTCATTTGATTTCCAATCCTATCAAGGTTCAGTGTTATTATTAAATAGATGTCAAATGAAGGATGCCTCGCTGTTAATAACCTCAGGTAATTAAATAGCGAAACATTGGAATGTCTCGCTTTTTAATAATTTGTAATGGAAAAGCAGCATGAAACAACAAAGAAAACAAAGATTTTCATCTTGTTGGCATTGGATTTGATAATAGAAAACAAAGCTTAATGCTAATTTTAATGAAAATTATATTAAGAAGCTTATTCGAAAGTTACATACGCATTTAAAGTTACATTACATAACTAAGAAAAAGATTTAAAAAAAATAAAGGCATCTCTTCATGGAATAATCTACGATTTTTATGAATGCAATTAAAATACTTACTGACATGCAGTTTGACATTTATCGTAACAGGGATTCACATTTAGTTCAAATACGCAACGATATTTGTCTAAATAAAATTTTGTAAGTTATGTATTAATATCAAAATTAACTAATATATTATTCATAAATAATATTTTTTATTATTTTTTTAAATGCAATAAAGAGAATGTGATCAAGATAGATATTAAACCCAACCAGAATAAATTTTCCAGTTTTGTAGAGCATAAGTTTCTCATTTATTTAATACTGATTATTTTGAATAAAAATTGAAAAAATTAATTGTTATTCATGAAAATATATCAATAATAGTTATTCATATTTAATAACTGTTAAGTTTGAAGTTTTTTTGGCTTTAAGCGAATTTGCAATTAATTCCAGACTTTTAGCTGGTTTTCAAATTTATATTTTCTTTTGTATTATTTATGACCCGTTAAAAAGCGTGATAAATTTATTATATATATTATCCATCTTACGTCATTCTTCTCTTACATATATATAGAGTAAGTAACATAATTCTGAAATCTCAAATATTTTTGAAACAAATCGATATATAGGAATACTGTTTTTACATGAATTTAATAAGAATTACAAATGCATTATACCATTTTACGAGACTTCTGATAAAATGGCAAGATGCAAACATTCATACGAATTGATGAAATAATATTTTCAATATAAAGTTACAATATATATATAGCCTATATTTAAATGGGGAACATGTCTATTAGTTTTAGTAATATAAAACGTAGAAGGAATAAGAATCATAATGGGTTCATTTCACTTTGCTAGACTAAATATTTCTCAGAGATAAAAGATTTAAATGTTGGCAGATAATGTTATCAACCGGATGACCATGCAGTATAACATTAGCTTGCAATTTTGAGTATCTAGATTTAATGTCGAATCCTCGTCTTCGAAGTTTTCAATAAGAAATCCATTCAGGTCCGTTGAACTTTATATTTCATCTGACGGCCGTCAGATGAAGAATGGAGTTCAACGGCCTTGTATCAGGTGAAGTATGGACTCCATCCGTTTGGATATTTTTTACTAATGTACTGAGTACAGAGTACCAATGATAAGGATGAAACATGCCTAAACACAGATCCGTCAGATCTCAACTCTTGGAAAGTTTATCCGGAATTTCCGGATAAACTTTCCAAGAGTTGAGATCCGAAATTTGAATTCGGGCCTCAGAATAGAAAGCCGAAGCGTTTCCATGCAGCCAATCCATCAGACCAATATTTGCCATTTATTGTGAATATCTATTAAACATATTGTATAGAACATTTCTCAAGATTGTTATATCTTCGACTTGTTCTGGATTAATACTCATGTACTGTAATGATTAAATTGTCAGTGATCATGCAATAACTAAAAAACAACATAATTTTTACTTATGAGAATGTCAGAGAAATGAAGCAGAAATAAAAGCAGAGAAGAGAGAAGCAGTATAGTACAGTGTTCACTTTTTTTGGTAACAGAGTCGCTATTTTCCATTCAAGTAAAGTACTAAGTGGTAGACGAAACAATCTCTTCCATAAGCTGCCTACCCTTGGGAATGAATCAGCCGGATTATGGAGGATAGGGGTTTATGTATTAGATCAGGTCCCCATGATAAATATTTCCAAAGGTGGGACCCGAGACTTGACCTGGGTCCTCCGAGTGGAAAGCCGCCAGTCGCATTGGTTCAGTCAGATTCCATGCAGTCAATCTGACCGAACCAGTGTTCTCGTTTATGCTACTACATGCATAAACGAGCAATCATGCATAAACAAGAACGCTGATGCTATAATGCTCTACTCTTACTTGTTAGTTCTTTAATCTGTAGTTTATTTACTTTTCATTCTATTGGATATTAAGTGGCAGGAATTCCAATGCTATTATGGGAGATTTATTGTGATTAGCATTTAGGTGACGTATGGAGTTAATGGATCAGGATCCTTCCTAAAAAAATCTGGAAGTATGGGAACTGAATACTTCAGAGGATAAACCTTAGTACCTTTTAAACAACAAGCATTTGATGATTACAGTTGATAGTTAGCACTCTGCAATCTGGCTGATGAATATAGCTCTGATATATTTGTTCTTGAGAAGTTCCTTTAGCCTTATTTCCTTTATTTTCTACTTTGATAGAAATAATAGATTTGCTCTATTTAAAAAAGTCTGACTTTATGGTGAAAACATTATTTCCTCAATTTGTATAAATGCTTGTATTATGTCTTTTTATGAGTTCTTATCATTGTTATATTAATCAGAAAACAGTATATCAATATCTCGATTTGCTTCGGAGATATTTGAGATCTGTGTCAAGTGACTCACTATATATATAAATTTTAAATTTTCTAAAGATTAAAGAAATTTATTATAGAGTTAAAATAAAAATAATATGTCACAAGATATATTGTTTACAAATTTAAATAAAATCTGTTAATCTTATTAAGAAAGATCTTTTCACGATTAATTTTAAAAACATTAACCAATGGTAATTTCTTTTCTATTTCATATGAATTACTTTAATCTTATTTACAAGAGGAAATATGATTAGTTAATTGTCTAAACTAATGAAAAAAGAGGATTTAAATTTAATGGTTAAATGTAGGCAGAAATTAATTTTATCCAATTAAAATCATATCATTCTTTACTTTCTACTTTTATTAGTTCAGAAAATAATTAATTATGTTTCCTTTACATATATACCAGCGCCGGATCTAGGATGAGGTGAGCGAGGCAGGCGAAAATTATGAGATGGCGTCAAAATGCAGTTGCAATTTCACACACAAGCTTAATCACATTTATCTTGAGAATATTTCGTGCTGTAGAGTTGAGATCTACAAAGACATAATGATATATTTTTCTAACGAATAATATTTATCAAGAGAGAGAAAGTGTGAATTAAATTATAATTATTTACATGATTGAATGACTGTCTAAACGAAATAAATATTTATTTCCCTCACGTTTTCCCGCATTGGCATATCGCAATCAGGATACCATAATCGGAAATATGTTTTATTTATTATTGTTCTTAATATAGATACCACTTTATTTTCGTTAAAAACTGTATATAATCCCAGATTAGATTTACTGTCTCTCAATGCTGGTTGCGGTGCTTGGGCTGGGTAGGCTCCTCCCTCCTTTACTACTGTTTCTCAACCCAACCTAAGCTTTTCTACGCGTCTCAGTAACTATGTACTGTATCTAATGTCATTACATTCCGTTTCCAAAGTATTACTTATGTTTATGTATTAATGTATGTAAGTGAAGATGAGAGAAAGCGCCATTTTCTAATATTGCCTTAGATGACAAAATATCTAGATCCGGTGCTGTATAAATATTAAGCAAAGTAATCAAATACAAAATAATAATAAAAATTTCCATTGGTTAACAGTTTTTAAAATAAATTATCATGAAAATGTATCTATTACTAACGCTGGAATATTATAGATTTGTTATTGGTATATCAATAAGATAATAATATTCAAAATTATAATCACATGGATCTGTACACAATTCGCCCTCTGTAATTTCAAAAGGATATTCAAATGAAATGCATCCACATTCTTTAATCGATAATTCTTTCTTACATTCGATGAAACAAAACTAAATGAGATTAGAAATTATTAATATTTTAGATTAATTAAACATTAATATCAACACAGTGTGATAAAAGATCGGTTTACTTACTTGCCGAGTGTAATTATGACCAAGAAATTTACTTTTAAATCGCTCATAATGGGTACAGTTTGTACTATACGGATTAGTAAGCAAATTTTCTTCTATCTAAAAACAACATAGATTTTTATTATAATTAACATAAATACAATATTTAATTTGGAAACATAAATACAATATTTAATTTGGAAACATAAAATAAGAATACATACAGATTTCAATTGTATAATGTAACGTTTACCAGGCCTAACGACAAAACCATCAACGAATGGATTGATCAACTGGTCGATGGAATGAATTGATACTTTAGCCCCTATGGGGACTGTTGGACGAAACGATTCCTCAGGATTGAACTTCATCATAATATCACCAATCGTACTGGTATCTAATACTAATACGACGGTAATGCATTCTTATACTTGGGAAAAAATCTAAGAATTTTCATATAAATTTATAGATGTGTAGAATTAATACTTACAGTACATCTTTAAGAATGACATTTCTTCATTGTTATTAATTGATTTGATTTGATCGTAGCGTTCTAAGTTGATCATATAACAATTTTTCAACTTTATTATTTCGTTTCCGTATACAATGTGTCGTGTGATATTCCTAGATATGATATATTTATATTTGTGATTTACAGCAAGTTTAATATAAGTAAAAATAGTTTTTCTTTGGAAATTTACTTATAACTTTCTAAAATGTCTTCAGCTCTAACTCCATATTCTTCAATAATAGAACGATTGTAGTCATAAGACATATAGGTACGTGTATTTGGAAACTGCAATAGAATCAAATAACGAGATATATAAAATATTATTTTATATTGCTTATAAGTTATAAGTAGACATGATATAGGATATTGTTACAAAAATATACTAGAAGTATAAGTGACACTTTTTAAAGAACTGAATTAAAATTTTAAATTTATTATATTAAATAATAGCTGATTTAAAATAATGATATATCGATATATATATATATATATAATCAGAGATTTTCTGTTAATGTTAAATTGTTTAAAAAACTAGGTTCATCATATCCAGCTGATTAATATTAAGATGGAAATGATGTAATGATGGATATGATTTTTTTGTGGTGTAATACTAATATTATTCCTAAAAATGAAAATGATAGCATAGCCATATATTTGCAAAGGTGCATATTCATCTCAACTTTAATTAAAATTGTTAAAATTGCGCCAGTGCCAATTCGATTAAGGTGAAGAAGAAGAAATAATTTTTTATAATAATTTTAGCATTATATAATTATATGTAATAAAATAAATAAAAATGTTATAAATTACTAGCTAATGAAATTCATTTGAAATGGGATTGACTACTAACTACTAACTTTATGAAGTTTTTTGAGGCAGTTATGGTGGTTTAAGAAAGTTAATGTTAAAATTTAGCTGTAACAAAATTAAATATTTTTCTTGATAAAATAATCTTTGTTATAGTTTCTTATCAGTTTCTTCTTTATAATTGTTTAACTGTATGTTACGATTTGATGCTAATCATTTGACTAAGAATATACAAAAACTAATATGTACAGTGAATTTTAAATTAGTGCCCAATTTTGTTTTTGACATTTGCATTTTAATATATAGTAAATGTGACAGTTTTAATAAAAAAATATTTTAGGGGAATTGTATAGATTTCTATAACTATAGTTTTCATTCTTATGAACAGTTAAGATTCAATTATTATAAAGAAATCTGCACGAATGATGGTAAAAATCCTGCAGTATACAGTAACAAAATTTTTTGTCATTATGGTTATTGGCCAATCGATGTCATTCGGCTAAAGTATATACTTTAAACCGATGTATTAAACGTATTAAAGGTGTATCCCCCTGGGATGAGGCATAATTCAATCGCTTCCTGTGTCATAAGAAGCGATTAAAGAGTATCTTTTATCAATCTGTCACACTTCTGACAAGATACTTTCTCTCCTTCTGTTTTCCTCTACTCATTTCTCTTTGTTCTTAATTCTTCAAAGATTGGCCACTATCTATGTTAAGAAAAGTGTTATTGATATTCGCATCATGCGAGAATTCTCTATTGTTATACAGTCATCCATAATTGTTACTAATTTTGTTGACTAGCCAGCAAAAAATAATCACATAAAGCGACATATTTTAATTATTAAATTCCTAAAATAGAGATGAGAGTTTTAATGTACTGTTGTTACAATTTACTCAAATTAATTTAGTAATTATTATTATTAATAATTTATTTTCTAGAAAAAAATATAATTTGGAAAAACCACTTGGTGATAATTTTCTATTCGACCTTCACATGATGTTTAGACCTGCTGTGATGCTATCGGTCGTTAAAAATGATGAAAAAATTAATCTAAGAAATTATATAACATTGTCTAAGAAAGAAGTTTCAATTATTTTACATTTTATTATGCTAAATTAATGAATTAGAAATTTTGAAAAGAAAGGAAAGATTTCTATTAAAAGTCATTTATCAATTCCTATCATTTGTACTTACCATCAAATCAGCCTCAGTTAAATTTTCCTTCCGACAAAAATAATCGTATTTTTGACAAAAATCTGTAATATTTTCTGGTAGTTCACAGTTTTCAGGAAAATCCCGACAGAAAGCTCTACGACGTATCCTGAATTTAACACAATAAAATGAATAATTTTAATAGTATTGTTAATATATTTATTTAAATTTTTATTTATTCGAATTGAACTATCTATATGAGCGCATTAAAAACAAAATTAGAATTGTTTTATATGAGAATTTAATTACATATAAATCACTTACCCGTTCATGTCGCAAATGGTAACAATAGGTTTAGGAAGAAGTTTATCTTCTTGAAATTTCACTAACACTTCCAATGTAGTCGGATAAGTGAAATATAATATTAAAAATTCCGATAATTGGAAGAAAAATCCAAATAAACAAGCGAAGAATACCAACAGTTTAAACACTCTCCTTTTAAAATTGTGCTCTTTGACGATTTGAGGAATACCTGTCATCACAACATTCTCTAACAGTCTTAAAAAAAATGAGCGCTTTTGTTTTCTATTGGGTTTCTTAAGATATTTCACCCTATTATCTTCATCCATTATCCTACTCAAGTAATAAAAAATATTTTAACTCACTTAAGTACTATAAAACTTACTTACTTCTCCATAGAAATTTATGCTCACTCGTCTAGGGAAATAATAATATACAAGTATTCCGTATTTTAATGTGTGTATAGGATGGACGATTGGATGATTTCTGTTTCGAAGTTCATGTACATTAACAAAAAAATATATCGTAAAGTACGCATGACAAGTAACCTGACAATGTATTTTCTGTTCAAAATATAATTAATTACACAGAAATGTATTTTGGGAAGTTGGCGTTATCAATAGCTAATGCTTGCAAGTAATTTAATTCAGGATATTGCAGATAATAATAGATTAAAAAAGTAAATTATAAATAAAAAAATATCGATAATATTTTAAATTTAAACTTTAAATTTCTATACAAATTTTAATTAATCGTACATAATATAAAATGCAATATTCTTGTCGTCTCCAGCAGTAATATACTGTAATAATATTGCATTGGTAGTATTGCTAATTATGATTTAAAAATTTTGTTTTAAATCATAATTATTATAGTTATGACTTTTATATTTAATGATTTATTTTTTATCATCATATTTTTGATAATTTATTTCGTTTTTTATTCTTTCTCTAACAACATAAACAATTATTTTTAATTTTATATTTTCAAAAGGTTTCGTTCCATGTCTGAGATCGCAGAAAAAACTATTTTTTTTTTTTTTTATATATATAACGATTTAATCATTCAATGAAATAATTGCTATTTTTAGATAACAGTGGTGTTCCTAACAAAAAACAAGCCATAAAAAAAAAGAAAATCGGATCATATTTTCAAAATAAATAAATTGATAAAAATCCGATTAACATGTTAATTTTTCTTAATGATTATTAATTAAGATACGTCGTGTAATTATTTCAAAATTTACATAAATTTATTGAAATATTTCCATTATTATTAATATCTTATGTTTATTCGTATGGTTTTCCTTAATTTCAACGATTTTTAATTTAATATTTAATAAATTTTCGAATTCATATAAAGTACCCAATGTAAACGAACGGAAAAAAAGTTTTTCTCTTATACATAAACAGCTATAATATTCTTTACTTTGCTTTTATTGGACTCCCCGATGATTGCCTTTCATTCCACGCCCAATATCACATTTTTCAGAAAGTAATTCGCGTTTCCAAACGATTGACCTGTCAAATGATGTCTCTCTGCGAAACTACTGAGAGTAGTATAGTAGACGGGTTGCTATCATTATGTGTATATTATAAGTAAGTGTTACTATGGATTTTGGGAGAACGAGGAATAATAATAATAACATAAGTAATCGTTATTTCAGCGTACCACAATGTAAGAGCAAACAATCAGCTACAATTTCTTTGCATCGATTCCCGAAAAATATTAAGTTATATATAAAAAAAAGGCTATATATATCGAAGTTTGGAAAGAAAGTAACTAAGAACATTTTTATTTGTTCTCTGCATTTTCTTAAAACTGATTACATTTTATCAAGTAATAAAGGTAAACTATTAGCTATAACTCTTTACTGTTGATTTATGTTTATCATTTTAATAGTAAAGAAAATGCCCTTTCAATTTCAGCTTTTATCAAACCAATAAAATCTTTAGCTGAACAAATGACAATTCTTTATTATTCACTTATAAGTGGATAAATATAAGTAAGAATAAAGATATTTAAAGTTTAAGTACACTTTTAATCAATTCTTAAAACCATGCAATTGAGTTTTTTCTCCTTGTAGATATTAAAAGTTGAATGAGTGAATGAATTCCTTATTGAAATTTCTTATTAACTTATTTATTTACAATTATTTAAATTAATATAATAATGCAAATAAATAATAAGGCACTTTTATTTATGGAAACATAAGTATTTCTGGATATTTCTAACTTTGCCAGCTACAGTGTCATCTGATAATTTATAATATATTAATAAATTACTAAATAATATAATTTTGGGAAAAGTCAAATTGAAAACATGAATAATTAATTCTGTTTTCACAAATATTTTTCATTAACATTTTTTATTTAAAAATTAATAAGTTAAATTATAAAATCATTAGAATAAATATAAATTTTCTTTTAAAACAATTATTTGCTATATAGAACTCTGTGCTTATACTACTTTCAGCCACCATATTGAAAAAAATGTCACGCCCTCTATAGTCACTTTGATTCGCGAATACGTCAAAAATAATCGTCACTATCTTTAGTAAAAGTGAGTTTTTTTTTTTTTCGTTTAGTTCAATAGCTTTAATGGGAACATTTTTCTTTATCGCCGACTTGAAAAAAAAAAATTGTTACGAAGTTGACCATTCACCATTTTGAATGTGAGGTAACAAACTCGATCGAAGATATATCGTTCCATCAAGGATATCCATTATACTGTCAATAAATAGCTATATAATTCCATAGAGCTTCAAACGGTACCAATCCTTTATAAGTGCGAAAGAAGATAAGTAAATAAGAAAAAAAAGACAGTAGATTTAATTCCTATCCAGAAATAACATACAATATTTATATAATTCTAGTGTAATGTCAAACTAGTAAGGATAACTAAATATGGAAGAGAAAAATACGTCAATCATTAATGTATAAACTATCATAATCTCAGCTTTGAATGAGGTAAATATAACAATAAATGGAGTATTTAACGATTACAAGATTATGAATTAGTATAGATCGTAATCCACGTGTTTGTAACCTAATTAAAACAGATTTATAAGGGGAATAACTTAAGCAGAAGTTTATATACTTTGGAATGTTTAACACCTACCGTTATGCTATAACTAATTGTTTACGTTCTACCTAAATTATACAATAATTATTACATTTAAAGTAGTTGCGTTACCTCCAAAGTAGTAAATCAAGCTTATTATTCTTCGATGAATATTACCGTCAAAATAAGTTTCAATTTTCAGTATGAAAGTTACGAATATCTTAAATTCTGTATTATTTACTTTATTTAACTGTCTATTTTTTATTTTATTATTTATTTAAATATAAAATGAAAAATAGAAAAAATTAAATTATTTCAACGCTTGTATTCATTTCAAATGTTTATTAAAAATTTTGTTTATTAAAAATTTTTATTTCAACGCTTGTGTTCATCTGAAATATTTATTTCGACGCTTGTGTTCGTTTCAAATGTTTATTTCAACGCTTGCAAGCATTCAATTACTTGTGTTCATCTCAAATGTATACTTCAACGCTTGTGTTCATCTCAAATGTTTACTTCACCGCTTGTGTTCATCTCAAATGTTTATTTCAACGCTTGTGTTCGTTTCAAATGTTTATTTCAACGCTTGCAAGCATTCAATTATTTGTGCTCTTTTCAAATTGTTTATTTCAACGCTTGTGTTCATCTCAAATGTTTATTTCAACGTTTGTGTTCATCTCAAATGTTTATTTCAACGCTTGTGTTCGTTTCAAATGTTTACTTCAACGCTTGCAAGCATTCAATTATTTGTGTTCATCTCAAATGTTTATTTCAACGCTTGTGTTCATTTCAAATGTTTACTTCAACGCTTGTATTCATTTCAAATGTTTATTTCAATGCTTGTGTTCATTTCAAATGTTTACTTCAACGCTTGCAAGCATTCAATTACTTGTGCTCATTTCAAATTGTTTATTTCAACGCTTGTGTTCACTTCAAATGTTTATTTCAACGCTTGTGTTCATCTCAAATGTATACTTCAACGCTTGTGTTCATCTCAAATGTTTACTTCACCGCTTGTGTTCATCTCA
>WUQG02418914.1:0-15387 GCA_011317285.2 Androctonus mauritanicus | reverse complement strand
GTAATAGGAACATAATAACGTAGAAAGTCAATGACACTTTTTTTTTTTGTGTGTTTTTTTATGAAAAATTTCACGTCATTTCGAGCAAACAATCGACGATAAACATTCAAAGAAAACTCTCTAGAAATTTCTGCATTGATTGTGATCTAGAACATGTGATACACAATAGTTTTTTTTTTAATATTTAAAAAGTTGAACGAACTTTTTAGAATTTTAAATGGCTTTTTTATTATATTCTATTTTGTTTTGTAGTCCGAAAACAAGAAAAAAAAAAGTATAATATTATAAAGCAGTTTAAAAGCATGATTTGAGAGTCATTTTGTTTGTTTTTTCCTTTATCCTTTTCACTGTTTCGTCAACAAAATTTTTAAAAAAAGAATTCTGTTATCCTAGCACATAATTCGATCTTTTTTTATCTTTAAGAAATATATATATAAAATGGATTGTTTGCCTACTGATACTTCAAGCAAGATTTTGTTGGCTTATCAGAGAAGCGGAATTTTATATATACATCTAAACTATATCAAAAAAAAATCTGATACGTTTCTCACCCTTTCGCTTTATTGAATTCTAAATATAAAATTTATTTTTTGTTTTATATATATATATATATTACAAACAGAATCGCAAACTTGTTTGAGTCGATCTAACTCTTTTACGTTTGAGGTGTTTAGCAGTAAATTGGATTTCTTAGCAAGATGATAATTAACTTTGAAATGATCGAGATGGACTAGAATATTTTAGCATAAACACATCATAAAACATCAATTATTAATCAGCGGAAACGTTCGATAATGAGAACATCAAATAACTTTCCACGTAATAACGATATTCATAAAGAATAAAGATTGGCGTATAAAGTAATCATATTTTTATGGTAATTGTGGTTTTGTTGATTGGTTAGCGTTACGACGACATTTTCAAACGAATAACAAACGAATTAGGCGACAGATTGACACTTTTCTAAACAAGATGAAGCGACAAGAATTTTAATAACCAAAACACAACTACGGTATATTAACGTTTTTAATGGCCGACCGATTACTAGGATAGTAAAAAAAAAAGATCAAAACTGTAAAAAATATTCTTTAAACGTTTCATCTCGGGAAAATAGTATAAATAATGAAATAAATCGAACTAAGAAAGTTTTATAGTTTATCGGACTTTGTTAACGGCAACGTCGACTGCGATTTCGTATCAATTTATTCATTTTCTCTGGAAGAATAAAATCGTTTTGGAGCTAGAAGACAATCGGGGAAACAATAAAATTTTCTTTTAAAACTCTAGTTTCCAAAATTTTAAAATTTCAGTTTTTTAGATGACATAAAAATGATCAAGAGTCTACAAGACACTCGATAAATGTGTGTATTTTTGAATATTCTTGCTCGATACGCTGCTATAATATGATATCATGTCGTTCATATGATATGATATCATATAATTCGTATATAATGATATCATATTATATATATAAATGATTCATTTTGTTTTTTTCCGGCGTCTGAGAATGTTTAAATTTTTTTTTTTTTTTGGATAAAATGCAAACAAATTTTGTCTAATACATGATAAATATTTCTTATAAGTATTTTTAATAGTAAACTTATATTTACATATAAGTTTACTTATATTTACATATAAGTTTACTATTAAAATTTTTTAAAAATAGGTCAGTATAGAAGGACAGACCAACTATGGCGACTTATTTTTAATATTTCGATGTATAACTCACCACTGATTGTGAATATATAAGGTAATAAGACATTGAGGATATTATGAAGGCGATTTTCTTTTCATTCTTAACCGAAAACAGCTGTTATGGTATTAACTAGCGTTCAGATTTAATATCGCTAGCAGATGGGAAAAATAGAGCAAAGCCATAATAGTCAACTAAACAAGAAAAATAATAGTTTTATGGGTAAAGATAAAAACTTGTCTTAAAGGAATAAAAAAATAAAAAATAAAATAAACTTTATCAAAGTATTTAGATTTTTTTTAAAAAAATCTCCTCGAAATTGGCAGTTATATTATTTTTTAATTTAGATCTTCCGTCTTCATTCCAAACTAAATTTTCAGTTCAGTGTCCAGTGAGACAAGTAATTCTCTCGTGACGTCATACGAGAAGCTTGTGATTGGTTGTGTTTAACCTGACTCAATTCACCTACGCGTTTACTGGAAAAGATGTTAAAGAAAACACTCTACATTACTTTAGTGTCGTGCCACCTGCATATAAGACGAGTTGACATCTATTAGTCGCTAAAAATTCGCCTGTCACTCCACACAGCTTCTTAGCAGTACAGCGTTGCTCTGAGGTGAAGACAGTTTTACAGAGAAAACTGTACTTTTCAGGTAAGTTTGACGTTTGTGTTTTGTTAAATGTTTTTTTAATTATAACTTTTTGCATTTACTTTTTTAATTTTTCGTAAAGCGTATCAGACATTTTAAACAGTTTGTAGACATAAATATAAGAAAACGATTTCCCCTCGAAAACAATCGAAATTTAGTTTTAAAACGGCAAAGGTACAGAGATATATATATTTTTATTTTTGTGCGCGTTATATTTTGAATAATTTTGATAAAACAAATTATAAAATAAAATTTTTGCATCATTATGTAAAAGAAAAGGTATATACTAACTTTTCATCTTCACCATTCATTTCGAAAATGTCCTATTGCTTGACATATTTTCCCACCAGAAACACATTATCTCTAATAGTAACAGCACTTTTGATATGTGTTTTCTCCCTTGATGTCCTATTACTAAGTTGTACTTGACAAAGGAGAAAAGGCTTTATCTTTGTCATCTCTGTAATCAAACCGAAAAAAATAACCCTCTCGATATCCTAGTAAAAACAGTAAAAAGAAGAATAAACTTGATGCTATTTATTTGTCACTCATAATTAGTTGCTAAGAAACATAAAATTTTATAGAAATCTCTGTTTTTTTTTTAAATATAGTTTTAATATTTCAACAGAATTTAAAATATAATAATGAAATTTATGATTTAATATTTATATATATATATATAAAGAGTTTGACTTTCGACAATATTTGCTAAAAGAAAGAAACAGAAAGCAAAATAATTAAAAATTAAAGATTAGATATGTAATTAGTTTCATTAAAGTTTTTAGTTATAATTAAACACTATATTACTTCTCCCTAGAGAAAAATATCAAAACTTATATTAAAAAAAAAAAAAAAATAATAATAATAATAAAGTTCGACTAATTAAAATAAGTATTTTATGTAAGTTTTTAATTAAAAAAATCACAGTTATACATTGGCAGTTTTTTTACGCGATAATTATCAATCGTTAAAATATTTCTGAAATTAAACTAATTTATATTTTTATATTAATACTCTCGAGTTTTATATATATTACAAAATAGGAAAGGAAAAAAGTAATTACGCATTATTCTGACCTTCAGATTTTCACTTTAAACCATCAATCTGTTCAAAAAATCTTTAGTATCGTATGTCAAATTTCCTTTACAAAACTTAGCTGTGTAAATAATCCAATTCCTAGACAATTTATCAAAATCTCTAGCTCGGTTCAAATAGTCATTTTTTTTTTATTCTTCAATTTTTTTTTAATATATTTAAAGTATTTATTTTTAAGTGATCCGAACAATAATTAAAAAATATATTATTTTCGCTAAAGTCGAACTGGAAAAAAATCGCAAATATTCTTAAATAAATATTTTTCATATGCCGAACACAAAGAGCGAAAAATAGTTTTCTTTAGTATCTCGGTTGGTTTTCTTTGATGTCTTACTAAAGTATAGCCTGGAGCCGCAGATGAATTTTGATATTATAACAGCATAGATTTGTTTTGAGCCCTCGAGTCTTCAATTCAATGTTTTTCCCATATATTTTCTCAAGGGAAAATAATATCCTGTATATACTATTAATTTATTAAAGCGATCATAACTTACACTGATATCGTGTTTATAAAAATAAAATAAGATCTGTATATTTTGTCACTGGATGCGATTTTTACAATTATACTTAATTTTGTTTATATCCCAAACATTTCTTTCGTTTTGACAGCGATATAACAATGAATAACACATAAACAGCATTCTAAAAAAAGAATATAACTGATTCGAGATGTTTAAATATTCTCTAGAGAAATTTTGAATAATTTCTTGATAAATTTTAAAACTGCTGTAAGTTAAAAGAACTTAATTCAGAATAATTTTTTTTTTTTTTATACATTTAAAATCAGACAAGATTCTTCGATTAATTCTTTTTAATTATTTATTAAAATCTGCATGAAGTACGTCTATTTATGGAAATTTAAAACTAGAATTTCACTTTATTATCTTTAATTATAATTTAGACATTAATGAAAAAGCTGGCAATTAAGATGGATGATGTCAATTAGTTAATTATTTTTTGATAGTGATTAAATTAGAAAGAATAAAATTATTTTTGTTGTTTGAAAAGTAAAAGTTATAAAATTTTTCATTTAATTTTTGTTATGATTTGAGAAAATTATTGATATAAACCATCCGAATTTTATCCCAATAAGAATGATAAAACAGGATATTAATTTCGGTTACTTTCCACTTAAGATCAAGTTATCAAAATAAATGGAATCAAAACGTACTATTAAAACGTACTTATAAAATATGTTTTCCTAAGTTTAAATACATAAACATATAGGTAATAACTTAACACGATAAGTACGATATAAATATTCATTAAGATTAAAAGTTTTACATCTATGAATTTTTAATAATAATCCGGTGTGTGAATTAATAGATAAACTAGTAACTAGTTTACATATTTAACGATATAAACTTACGTTGACAATGCTTGTCTTGGAAGACTGATGTTTGCCTGGTTTATCAGATTTGAAACTGTTGCAATCTGAAATAATTGAAGAAGACAACAATCAGTAAAAATATCAGTCATTTATTGATATAATAGCAATACGGTAACTGAGTTAACGAACAAAAAAAAAAAAAAAAATTACGATTTGGTTAAGAGAAGTTTGAAGCGATTCTCTTTTTAGATTGGATTACAAAAGCGCTAAAACGTATCTGTTTTAGTTTGGTTTCTGATAATTAATCGGATTAAACTGTAAATTAAACTTTAAAAAATAAGAAGTGATGATCACTTCAAGCATAATTACGGCGGGTACCGTATTTTATAAATATAAGATGTGATATCCGAACAAACTTCGTAATTAACTTTTTTTTTTTTCACTGAAGAAGGAAAAATTTGAGAGAGAGTCGAAAGAAGCTTGTTAAAAAGAATTTCTCTAGTGTTAAATCACGTTCTTTCCCGTTTAAATATTATTTTCGTAAACACATTTTCTTTTATATCTGTATCTTGAAAGGAGTGATAGCATGTATACATGCTATCACTCCTTTCAAGATACACATGAATTAATCGTTGATAGTTTTTCTGAATTGTGCCTTGTAATAATTAAAACAACTATTAGTAGGAATTGTCTAATATGTCTTGGCTCCAATATCTTTATTCCTATATTATAATTAATAATTTATAAGTAATAAAAACGATATAAATTTATCGACGTCGGTACACCGCAACGTTTTATCTTCATTAATTCGGTTAAATAAAACGAATTATTGACTTTTTTCTTGGTATTTTATAATTCTACAATTTTTAATACATGACTAAAAACATAAATGCCCATAGATTTGAATCTACAGCGAAAAAATTCCCGTATATTAACCTTTAAAACTGTAACGAATATGACACTGCATCCATAACTATTCATGGCGTTATCAGTTAATTTTTCTCGGAAAAAAAGAGTAATTTGTCCTTAAGATCCTTTAAATTTTTCATTTAGAATTCTTTATTCCTAAAAATTGGAGAGAAAATTAACTGTTTCTCAAACGACGTTTTAATTTATTATTTTCTTTTGAGTTGAGAATAAAAGATTAATTCTTTCGCTGGCTTCCTTAGAATTTCTTTAAACTTTCAATAATTTCTTTACATTTTAAATTTGTAAATATAAAATGAGAATTTTCTTTAAAACTTCCCAGACTTGCTTTTTAACTTCCCTATTTGCAAATTTACGAGTTAGGAAAGGAAAAAAAAAAAAAAAAATTAGCTCTTTACTTAACTCTTATATTTCGCTAATCTTAAAATCCTTAATCTTTAAATCTGCAATCTCACTTAATTTATTTTTTTTTTTTTACTTACTAATTATTTCTTAAGAATTTATAGCTAATATTTTGTATCCATGGAAAGATCTTACGCATATATTTATAAGCAGTCATTCTCGCACTCTCAAATATTAAGATAAAAGCAATTATTTTAAAACTTTTCTAAAACTCCTAAAGAGCAATTTAAATACTATTTTTAACCGCTTGTTATCGGCACTGATAATCGTATTCTAACAATTAATCCTCTTAACTATCTTACCTCTCTTAATAACACGAATAAAATGCATTTTTAAATAATTTGAACAACAACAATTTAAATAAAAATTACGTACGTATGCCTAATATTTAGTTTGGAAAACTCAAATAAAAATTTAATTAAAATTCCTTCCATATTGTATATTAAGCTTATATATAAGTTATATATTTTTTCCAATACTGCAGTAGAATTAATTTTAATTAGGCTACTTGTTTATAATTATTAAAAATGTACGTAATTCATTAAAAAAAAAAAACTATAATAAATCCAAATTAATTTTTTGTCGTATCGCTAACATCTTTTGAAAGTAAAATGACTTATTTAATGATTTTAATGACATGAATACAAAGAAAAACTAATCACTCTAGAGAAGAGAAATCAAAGTAAACAAGTGTGGATAGTTGTATTTATTTATTTATATAAGCTATATATATATAAATCAAAAAGAAAAATAAAAAATAAAAATATATATAAGCCTAGAATAAATAAAAATATAAATTAATTTATTGAAAATATTGAAAGAAAAATATAAATTAACAAAATATTTATATATATATAAAGTTTTGATAAACAATATATATATACAGTACACAAAATATACATATATTTATATAGTTTCCTTCTTTGCTTTATTAATATTACTATACAGTAATATACAGTATGTATATTACTATATACTATATATTACTGTATTACTTGTTATTCTATACAGTATATCAATGAAAATAAAAGCATTATGAAGAAACAATTTTTTTTTTAAATGAATTATTGTTTAATTTTAAAAAATTAATTTAAGAGAAAATATCTGACATTATAAATTCTAATTTAATCCAGATTAAACTTAGTTTTTGTGAAAAAAAAAGGATGAGATTAAGAGAGTTGGTATTCCGAGCATCATCTCTCATAAAAACTTTTTATGTTCAAGCATAAATGATCAATCTTTATTACAAAAAAAAAAAATTCCCATATCAATTTTGTAGTGAAAGAATATCTTATTCTAGAGTAATTTATCTAAACAACATTTAGGTATCAACTGGATTTGACATGGGAGTGGACCATTTCCGAAAAGTGTTTTTACAACTCATGTAACGCTATAAATTTCATTTACGTCACGTGTCGAATGATGCATTATACCACGCCACGAAAAATCACCAATATCCGACGTTTAGAAATCGGATATATGAGCTTGATAATAAAGTCGTAAAGCCGAAAACATCGTAAAATCAAAGAAAAAATAAATAAAATAAAATGAACGAGAGGTAAAATATGTGTGAAATATTTAATCCTATTAATTTAATTAATCTAGATTTTACATGTTAAGAAAACACTCGTAAAATTTTTATCGTTTGATCAGAACCGAGTATATCAACAAACTTTAATAAATATTTTAAAAAATAAACGTTTTGATATAGTTAAGATCTATGGTTCCGCTATCATTAAGCTGATTTATCTGTTTGAAGTCATCAGTGTAAACTGTAACTTTCGCCAAAATTTTCAAAAAGTGATAAGAAAATTTCAAAATCGTTATAAGTTATACTAAATATTTTCTAATCGTATTTTAAAACAAGTTAAATCTCCCGTGTCAATCTTAAAAGATTGTTTATGTAAATATATAAAATTCCAAACATGTAAATTAATTTATCCTTATGTTAAACAAGTATAATCAGCTTGAGTGAATAACCTAATCCTACGGGATTTTCTGTTTACCAATCTGTAATTCACACTGTTCATTCAAGCCAAAATCATTAACTAAAATTAATAGGGTTATCCTTGATATTTACTTCATCGCATCACTTATTAATAATTTCTCATCTAAAATCAACTTTCTTGTAATTTGTCTTCTTTATATTTCCCTCATTACTGATGTCACAGCTAAGTCTTTATTATTATAAAATATATGAGTTGTAAAAATTTTTATTTAATGTGAGCGATCTAAAAGATATTATGTTTCCTTTAATTATTATTATTATGACATTTTAATTAATTATAATTATCTTTTGAATAACTCAACCATTTGTTTCAATTAAATATATTTTGTATTTAAACAGATTTTTATAAGTAACTTTTAAATGTTATACGGTTTTAGATCTTTATTACATAATAAATTAAATTACTCTTTCGATTTGATAAGATTCTAAGGAAAACATTGGAAGGAAATTGGTCAATTGTACAAATAGCTTCTCCAAAATCTTATTAAGAAAAGTATTCTTGTTACACTTATAATTCAGTAAAAATAACAAGTCAAAGAAATATTACTTTTTTTTTTTTTTTCATTTTTATACTTAAGAAAATTTTTTAAATAAAATAATAACGATAATAAATTCAATTTTTAGCATAAATTCTGTTACTAGATCATTGAAAATAATTTAAATCGAATTTTGAATGTTAAAATAAATTTATGTGAATTGAGTTATATACAACTGATGTTGTATATAACTCAATTTACATAAATTTTTATTTAATTTATTATTATAAAGGATTATACATATATATATATATATATAATTCTTTTGAAAATTAATATAAGTTAGATGTTAGCCCATAAAGAATCAAATATTCACAATAAATAAACTTTATGTAATTTTTTTTTTTTTTGTTAAAATCAAATTCTTTTTAAAACATATTATAAAAGTAAATAATTACATTTAATACACTTTTTATTATTTTTTGATTAAATAAAAAATTATTAGATCATTAAAAAAAAAATTGTAAAAATTATTAATTTTCAGTGTAAATTTTAACCATTTAATCTAATGTATTTTTTTACTATAACACAAAGTTAAAAGATTTTCTTTGGATATAAAACGTGGGATAAAAAGCAGAGTGCATCTTCTTTGCATTTTATAAATTGAGGTCCATCTAAAACCTTTTTTTGACATAAAATAACAAATATCCATTTTGCCTTCCATCTCACAGTGTTTTCCTTTCTTGTAGCTGTTCGGAGTGACAGCTGGCAAAGTAACCCAATAGAGGAACTTCAACAGAATTGACTTTCTCTAGTTTTTCCATTCAAAAGAATAGAAAAACGTGCGATTAATAAATTCTTTTATAAAGACATTTATCGAATGAGTTGTCCAGTAAAGAAATCACATCTGAAAACAATTATCGATTCGTTTAGTTTTTATTGGAAATGTTAGACTTGCTCTTTACAAAGCTTTTAAGTCTTCTTTAGAAAATCCTGTAATCCGAAGTGAAGAGGTTCATTAAGTGTAACACTCACCACAATCAACACACTGCTATCTACATGCTCCCCAGTCATTAGGGGAAGTTTCGTAAAGACAACTAACAATAAACAGACATCGCTGCTTAACGTCAAATTAGAATAAATGGCATAAATTTTATTTTACGAAAAAAGCGAAAATTTTATCTTTCCCAATTCTCTTAAGTTAAATATTTTAAATGCAAATTTACGTAGGAAAATCAATTGCATTAAGAATATTTACAGTGATTTATTTAATTTTAATTCAGTACGAATTAAAATTTTATTGAAGGAAAATAAATTAAACTTAAAAGTATCGAAAAATCTTTTCTAGAATTTGATTATTGATTTTCGAATACTATTTTCATTCACTCATTTTATTTGTTTTTTCCCCTTTAGTGATTTGGTGAATATGATGATTGATTATCATTCTTGAAAGTATTTGAATTTTTATCAATTTATCATTTTACTTGAGTGATGCGTGCAGGAAAAAATTCAATTTTATAGTAAAGGTGAAAATTACAGAATAAACCTATAAGCTTACATTTTTCAAAATAAATTTAATTATTTATCTATCAGGATTATTAGTGTTATACAGTCCACATCTTGCTTTCCTGGAAAAGTGTTGAACTTTCGTGTTGTAGTTCTTATCATATTAAAACATTTCTCAAAAAATTTGTTATTTATAAATGCTTCTATTTTAATGCTAAATGAAACTCTTTTCGATATTTTTATAAATTATAAATAGAATATAAGTAAAGTTTATCTTTAAAAGTAAAATTATGGATATTTTTACAAATTAAAAATTAGATATAATATTTTTCAAGTGCAGAATAATTTCAAATAAAGAGATTTTTTAAGAGTTCGACGCCGCCATCTTGTAATGGGACGGGTGGATACAGTAAAATAATATACTTAAAATTACTACTGTAAAATTAGTAAAACAAAAACCACTTCAAGACATTTCGAATTTTAAATTCGATCGTTCTATTTTATCTACGATATACAAGTATAGTATATCGTAGATAAAACGGAACGATCGTTTAAAATTTGAATGTTTTTCAGGTAATCAACAAAATATCTGAAATCAAACAGACAAGCAAAATAATTATATAGGAATATTATTGTAAAATATATCTAAAAATCCTTTCAAATGACTGTAATATCAGGCAACATGCAACAAATAGTCTCAGAAATATTGATGCTTTACTGTTTTGAACAGTCGCTATGTTGTAACGAAACCACTTAGCATTTATAAAACGAATAGACAATTTATTTATCTTAAATAATAAGAAATGTTCTTATAAAGTTTGGATTCTCTGTAATGTTCGATTCTGGAAATATCTCGTGAATGTACGATACACAGACAAAATGAATGCATGAAAATAATTGTTTGAAAAAACAATGATTTAAAGATACAAAATATTCGAATCTGAATTAAAACTTACTAATTATTTTCATAACACGGAAGTATACAGAATCATTGAAATCAATACAACATCCACTTTCAATAATTAAACTGCAAAATTCCCATTTCTTAAAACAACAACCACCACATCAAACACGAGTTAGTCGATTAACGATGTTGGAGAAATCCAACAGAAATAATGTCCCTGAGGTTTTGTCTCCATTATGATATATTAGATAACGTAAGATGTCTCTCTCGGTTTGATCGAAACACCAAGTTTTTTTTTTTTGGAACATTTGTCAATATTGTTACTTCTCTGAATAAATTCCGAATATAGGTCGTTTTTACAATTTAATCTCTAAATGTTAATCAATATAATATTAAACAATAACAAAAAAAAACTATCATCAGTAAAAAGTTTAATATTATTTTGCTTTTTCCTTTATATTTTACAATAAATTTCGTAAAACTTTCATCTTTGGAAAGAAACACAGAATGATATCTTAAAAATTATTATTATTATTTAAAACATAATATGCATTTTATGTTGTTTCTAATTTATTTAATTTATTAAAAGCAATTATATATTTTTTTCTTAATTTTGTGTTTTTAATAAGTATAGTTAAATAAGCTTGTATGCATTAATTAATTATAATTTTTAAATACAGTATATTGAATAGTTTGTTTGGAATTTTCTATTTAAAGTATAACAAGTATAACTGGCTGATGCAAGATCACTGTTAAATTACTTCAGAACAGTTAAAATACAAAAAAAACCTGTTCTTTTAAACAATAGATTCAAAGAAGACACTTATGTCAAAGTTGCCAAGTTACCTTTTACTTCTTTTCTGTTTGTTTCAGTCACATCGAAAGCCGAGACTAAAGTAATCAATAGAAACGATGAGGTTACATCGTGGCTCAAGTCTCCTAACGTTTATTTTCCTTCTTTTTATCTTGACCATTACTTTCTCCATGCCCCACTATAGGTAAGTTAATTCCTATTAGCTTAGAAATGTTTTTTTTTTTTCTCTCTCTCTCTCTTCCACATTAACAACTTTTCTTGATCTAAAATAAATAGTTTACTGTTATTGCAAATCATCAGAAATTAACAGATTAGCTTATAAGTCTTAAACATAAATAATTTAATTTATATCAGTTAATTAATAATAATCAAAATGGCAGCTGTTATTATAGAATGGAATTAAATCTCAAAATTTAATTAAGATATAATTAAATCATTTACGTATTATTACTTTAAATCTTTAACGACTTCTAAGTTCTTATTTTAAACTTTTAAAATTAAAATTCGTTTATAAAATACAAAATTTTTTATAATTTAATAAAAAATATCAAAAACAAAATGGCGGCGGCAATAAACATTTTAAGACTACAATCGAGTTAGTAATAAAATAAAATTTATAATAAATAAAAAAATAATATTACTTTTTTTTAATAAGTTTTAGGGATAAAAGAAGTGGAATATCAGATCAACGTCTGGCCGAACTCGAAACTCTTATAAATATCGCTAAACAAAAAAATCGAGTAAGACCGCCAATTGCATTCGGAGTGGTTGATCCTATGAAAGTGTAAGTCGATCCCCCCAAATTATTTTTCATTAATATAAATATAAAGATATTCTCCACATTTTAAACAAAAGTATTATTCTATTTTATGTAATTTTTACCGTAATGTAAATATAATATTGTAAATCTTTTAATTTTTTAAAACGGACAAAATATTTTTTTTTTTAAATATTAAACAGGGGAAAACGGAAGCGATCTAACAACAACAACCTCGATTTGGAAGAATATACCGAATTCTTTAACGATCCTTTAAAAGAGAAGGAATATGCTGAAAATCTTCGATATTGGAATCTTATCGCGGGATTGAGGAGATATTCAGACTGAAGTTAGTATCGAATTTTTATTATAAATCCGCATTAATTTTCAAGCTTATAGTATTGAAAAACTCGAAATACTGTTACCATTTATATTTGTATAGATGTATGATGTAACGTGTTTATCAAAGCTATTTCAACGTAAAAAAGATTTTCTCATTCATTTAAATCAATCAAAACCAAAAAATATTATAAAATAGTTTATAGAACTACATTAATTATAGTTATTCAATAACTAGTTCTACTCAGTGCGATAGAATTTGTCATTCTATAAAAGGAAGACGGGATTGCTTTGCCTGTAGGCAAAATGGATAAAGATGATGATAAATTTAGATCATTTTTTATTATCTGGATATCTCTTTCAAAGATGCGAAAAGTCTATATAGTTGTAGATATGTTTGGCTGGGCTTTCAAAACTATTTTTTTTCTTTTTTCATAAATATGCTAAAAATGTCTATATTCCCATCATTTTGTTTTAGTATAAAATATCAAATATAGTAATGGTTTTTGCAACATCATACATCATTATACTGAAACCAAAGAACCCAAGTTAAGCCAGCCTTAGGTTTTTAGTTTAATAATATGAGAATGGATTAATAAACATTTATTTTTTCTCAATTATTAGTATTTTATGTCAACTTCAGTTTATTTTTTAACTTTTGAATAAAAGACTAATGAATTAATAAATTAGAAACTTATCAAATATAGTGCTTTAATATTCATATTAAAAGTAATTTTTGTTTGGAGAGAAAATAAGAAAAAACAGACTGAATAAAAATACAATATGTATATATCATCTGCTAGTTTAATCTATATATATATTTTTTATTTTTTTCCTCTTATAAAAACAATTAACAAAGCTGCCAGCATGTGGTTGACTAATTTTCTTGAAAAATAGAAAAAAAAATCTATCATACAAAGAAAGGAAAAAAAAAGAATTATGGTTTGATGTGAAACACAATGAATGAATTGATTTATGTGAAGTTTTAGTTAGAGAGTGGTATGGGGGAAAAACAGTTTGAAAGGAGAATTTTGAAAAATAAGATTTACCTGTCTTTATTTTTCTCACATTAATCCTTTTTTTTTGCTATAAATGAAATATAAAAATATTGAAGTTCAAATATTTATTTATTAAAATAATTTTTTTTTTGCAGGTAATGAACAAAAATATATATATATATATGACCATCTTATTCTTTACTGCAATTTATGTTTATACAAAAATCTGTATGTATTTTTTTATTTTAAATTATTTCTCACCACTGTAATTATATTATCTCATATATGGCTTATTTGTGTAGCATATTAAAAAGATTAATATATATATATATGTACTTAGTAATAAATGTTTAATAAAGATGACTAATTTCAATAAAATCCTTGCATTAAGACAGGTTAAAAGTTCTTTCATCAGATGAAATTTACTCTAATGTACTGGATATACAATACTGTAAATGATTTTTCAATTAATTTAGATAATGAGGCATCATTAAAAATTTCTTTTTACTTTTTTTTGTTTTTCCAATGAATCTACTATTTTTTATGTATTAAATAATTAGAATAGAACACTTATAACAATGAATTATTTGAAGAATTTATAATTATTTAATTTAGAATTTTCTGGAAAATAAATTATTAAAACATCAAATCTCTTGATCTCTTTCAATTGATGAATTTATTATTTTATATCTTGTTTTTTTATATATAAAAAATAAATTGTGAATTCAACTGAATTAAATTTAATTGCAATTTAGAAGATTTTAATATATTTAAATAAAAGAATTAAATTTTTAATCTTAGATAAGTATAATTTGAAATTTAGAATATAAATCTCGTCAGTTTTTTCAAGTGGAAATTCTCAACTGTTATTTCTCTTAATGGTTACTTTAGATGACTTTTATAAAAGTGTTTTTTAAGCTAAAAGTCGTTGCTGCAGCGATAAGTCCGTCACTTACACAAAGTTGAAATCTTTGATGTAGAATAAAGTTTTTTTAAAATAATATTTTTTTGTTTGTTTTTATTTTAAAAGTAACGTTTTTTAAAAAAAAATACTGTATAGTATTTTAAAAGTTTTTCTGACATTTTTATAATTATAGAATATATGAATATATATATATAAACAATTTTGGATATTTCATTATCATTTTTAAACAACATTAAAAAAATTTCAGTTGGATAAAATATCAGTTTATTAAACTTTTAAATTTATTTGTCGTTAATTTAAAATGAATTTGAATTAAATTTTATATCTTGTTGATAAAATCCACAATAAAAATACAATATACAAAAAAAATGCTGAATTGTTTATTATAAGAACAAAACAGAACCAGGTTTTGACACAAAAACATTTTTAACTTCCATTTTATTTTTACAATGGCAAATGAATATTTTAATTTTTTTAAATGTTAAATTAATTCTTATGAAATAAACACCAAAACTGCTTCTTTCTATTATCACAGTTCTGAGAAAAGCACTATAAGCAGTATA
>WUQG02418903.1:0-15389 GCA_011317285.2 Androctonus mauritanicus | reverse complement strand
CCTTCCAGTTCAGATCCAGTACCTTCTGGCAGGTCTGCCTAGCGGTATGTGGCCATGCATTATCATGCAATAGGATGGTGTTCTGGTATTCCCAAGTTTCGGCTGCTTGCCCCACTGAGCCAAATGGTTGATGATGGTGGTTTGGCTGACATTCAGTGCCTTTGCCAACTCGCGTGTTGTCTGTTGGTTGTTTGTCTCCAGGGCATCATCGTAAAACTCGGATGGGTGGCCGGAGCATGGTTGGTCTTTGAGGTCCTGATCTCCACTTTTGAAGCGTTCGTACCAATCATATGCAGTTCTTCTGGTGACAGTGTGCAGGCCAAATGTAGCATTGATGTCAGTGACAGAATTGGCTGCTTTTTGTTGAAATGATAGTCATAAAGGAGGAACAGGCGAACTTCCTCTTTGGTTAGTGGATATTTGTTGGTCATCGTAAAGTAGAGTGAGAGAACTGGATTTGGTATTTTCTTATAGCACATACCCCCACCTGCTTACATACTACCATGGAACATTCTAGAACAACTTTTTCCTGGAACATTCTAGAAAGTTCCAAAAAGTGTGAAAACTTTCTGTTCAATCAGATATTTATTAAATGAAAAAATTAATTCTGATAGAAATGATAATAGAAAGTCTAAAATCAGAACTTTATTCAAATATTGGGAAAAAATTCATATATTTATATTAAATTCTTACTATAAGATTAAGATCTTTAGACAAAATTACTTAATTTTCTTTTATGTATATCACATTTAAAAACAAAAAGAAACATTTTTTAGAATTGTTTTTGACAGAATATAATTATTTAATTAAGCAAAAAAATCTGAGATTGATTTTTAGAATATATAGTCAAACCCTGATAAGATGCCACTATCCATTTGGGGACGATTTTGGTAGCTAATTGGGATTGCTGGTTTATTGAAAACACTTGTAACTTAGTATAGAAATGAAAATGAACTCCAAATTTATTAAAATATAGTACATTTATATTTAGCATCCAAACTTAATATTTCTAAAAACTGTATACTTTACAGAATAGTATTCATACCATATATATATACCGGTAGTTCTATATAGAAATCATGTCCATCTGCTGTTTTGATCCTCTACTTAGAGTTTTCTGTAAAACACAATGTACACAGCTTACTGTACAGTATCTTTATTTGCTTGGTATGCAATAAACAATGGAAACAATTTGATTCTTACTATCTTAACTTTTCTACAACCTATGTGTGAATCAGGTTCAGAGAGAGACATGATTAACTATTAACTCCGTCTCTCCCATTCACTGGTTACAAATGAATCCACAGAGATTTAATACTGCATATACAGTACTCATGAACTTTGGGATATAAGTCACATTCTTGGTCATCTTACATGCCTCTGGTGGATTAATGAGGACAAAAGGAATATCTGTTTAGCCATTTCTACTGGCAGATGGTGTCTTATAGGGATTTGCCTATTCCATTAATATAGGGAAGATCTATTCTGCCAAATTTCTTGGCAGTCACCAAGGTTGGCAGCTTAACAGGAGGCATTTTATTGGGGTTTGATTGTATAAAATATTTAATGAAGTTGAAATTTATTAAATTTTTTAAAATATTTTGTGGGAATATTAGTTTTAATAATCTTTATTATACTGTTTATAATTATTTTTTTTTTTATAAAAGTGCAAATTATTTGATAATTGAAAGTATAATAAATCAATTAAGTGCATAGTGAAAGTTATAAGGAATAAAACTGAAAATCTGTATTATAAAATATTTATAATACTCCAAATGATATAATAATTACTTGGTTATTTAGATTATTATTAAACTTGAGTACATTTACTTTATTTTTAATTAATTATACATTTAAGTTCTGTTATGAAATTATTGCAGTATACAAGTAATTATCATTATAAATGAGTTAATATTAAATTAGGATAAATGCATCTAATTTCTTCTATCTAATATTCGTATTCAAAGTTTACACAAATTGAACAGTTTATTTGAATGAAATATTTATATAAATTTTTGATATTGAGATAGTTTTTATATCATTATTTTGTTATATTTTTAAGCCATGAAAATATATTGAATTAAATTGAACTAAAATATTATCCATGTCAGACTATTTAGCTAAAATTTATAAAACTAACAATTTTCTTTTCCATAAAACTTTTTCTCAATAATACTGCCTAATCATTAATATAATATTTCATCAGTCCATAAACAGCACTACATGGCAGTCATGTTTTTCTCAAAGTTCTTTATTAACACAAGACGAAATGAACGTTTTCGGTGGATCTTATCCACCCTTTTCAGATTACAAGATAGAAGAGGGTGGATAAGATCCACCGAAAATGTTCATTTCGTCTTGTGTTAATAAAGAACTTTGAGAAAAACGTGATTGCCATGTAGTGCTGTTTATGGACTGATGAAATATTATTTTATTTTCCATACAAATTTTTTCATTTTGTTGACACAGGTTTATTTCAAAAAGATTTTTTTTTTATAAATAATGCTTTAATATAATGGTAAATGCAAAATAAAAATGTTAAAAAAAATCCCCTGCAAAAATTTATATATAGTAATCCCTTATTATGAGCTTAATTTGTTCTTTAAAAACTACATGTAAGGTAGGCTTGGATAATGAAAATTAAAATCTTATTACTTCCCATGTTGTAATTTTTGAGTGGTGTCAGAGTCCAAAATTATTCAAAACATTCTTACTTCTTTCTAATACAACACTGAACAATAATGCTCTTTGATTAGCATGCATAAGCAGTAGGAAGTTACCTAGATATGTTATTAAGTTAATTTTACATTTCTGTTTATTATTATTATTATAACTGTTAGTCCATGCATAAACATAGTTCTCAAAATCAATAAATACTTAACCGATATTTGAAAAATTTTTAAAGGGATCAAGGAAAAAAGCTACAAGAATATAAGACATACAATGCATTTTGGGCAAATACACTTAAATATTACTGATAATATTTGAGAACATGCAAAAATAGGCAAATATATACAATATTTGAGCAAAAATCTGCTTATTAACAGAAATAATAGGTATAAATTAGTGCTCTTGCATAAGCAAAATATCATCAAATGATTGCTTGTATAAATGAGATTTACCTGTATATTGTGTTTGTTTTTCTATTAACAAAAATTTATTGAAAACTATAGCTTATAATTAGCAAATGTAATAATAAAATTTCATTGCTATCATTAAAGCAAAATTGTTTATTTAGCTATAAATTATACTAAAATAAACACTATATCATGAGTTATTACAACTTAAATAAAGTTAAAATTATTTTGTGCATATGAACATAAGATCATTGTCTCCATTTCACATTTTTATTTTTCAATGTATTTTCATAAATGATCATAACTGGCTTTAATGTGAGCATAATTTTAGGATTTCTATTTGAAATGAAAAAAAAAATTTCCTTAGAAAATGCATCTCTCTCTTATATTCTTTCAAGAATTCAAATTATATCTAGAATTATAGTCTCTATCATTTCTTTCCATAATAAAGATTGATGGTTTATATTTATTGTATGCATTATTATTATTAAAAAATTAAATTTTATTTAGTTTTATGATATGGCTATGGCTATTTAAATTATTGTATATTTTAATTTTAATTATTAATAATAAAAGATATTTATGAGATAATAGGAAAAATCTGACATGAAAAAATTTGTATATTCTGTAATGTATTAAATATATTTCTAATGTTTTCTAGTGACATTAAGAACAACATAAAAATGATTTTTCAAATTTTGCCTTTATTTGGATGGGAGACTTGCATCTTTTTTTAAAACAGAGCAAAATGCATATATGCATTGTAAAATAAGTTTCAATCAAAAAGTTGCTTTAAATTTTATTTTGTAAAACTTAGTGTTTCTGTATGTGACATAGACTAATCTTTAAAAGATATAAATTAATAAATTTATATTTTATACTGATAAACCATATTCTTCTCAATGTTAAAAAATTAATTATTTAAGAACATTAATTTGTCTCTTCCAATTACATCAAAATAAATTTTCTAATAAATAAACTTTGTTTTTATGCATTTATTTTTACATTTAGTTCAAACTTACTTTATCAAAATTCAAATGAATATATATTTTGTTATTATAAATATAATTTTTTTTGTTTTTCTTAACTTATAAATTAAATTTTATAATTACTTACTTTAAATTATTTAGACTATTAAATGATTTGTTTTAAAACATTAAATCCTATATTTAAAGACAAATGTTAAAATTAAAAACCAATTTTCTTTCCTTTTTCTCTTTTTATTCATGTGTGTGTATTTTTACCTCTAAATATAATATTTATTAACTTATGTATGTCATTCTGTAAAAGTTTAGAAATCATGAAATGTCTTAAATATAGAAAAATAATTAAAAAAAGATACAAAATCAATACATTAACTTTTACATTAAACTTCAGTAAAATTTTAGTTTTAACCAATGTATTATTTATTTTCAGAAAAGTGACTCGATGAAAAACAAGTGTGTTGTGACCAAATAAGATTTTAAAAAACACGGATGGTCATACACAAAATTTCAATCTTCACATTATAATTTTAATTCCTTATTGGCTGCTGTGAAAAACAAAATGCCAGATATTTTTTGAATGGTTTTACAGAGAATCCATAAATATTCTCTTATCTGACAAGATGGCTCCGTGAAAAATGGATATTAATCACAAATAGATTTCATTTGTTTGAACTTTTTCCTTTTCTTTTTGGTAACCTAATATTGAATGTGACTTTTTTAGAATATATTAATATATATAATCAACAAAGAAAAAAAGTATATTTACCGAATACCATTTATGTAAAATCAAATTATATTATACACTTCACAGAATAGTACTTCGTTTATAAATTATAACATCAAAATTTTCATCTGAAAACAAAAAAATTATATATATAATTTCTCTCGTAGCATCAAATAACTTTTAAAGTATATAATGTATATATATTATATATATACCCACACACAAAGATGAAAATATCACATTTTTATAGTATAAAACAGGTAAAGAAGATTATTATT
Source organism: Androctonus mauritanicus (assembly GCA_011317285.2). Lineage (NCBI taxonomy): Eukaryota > Metazoa > Arthropoda > Arachnida > Scorpiones > Buthidae > Androctonus > Androctonus mauritanicus. The sequence goes on along the minus strand of WUQG02418903.1, from coordinate 10,324 downwards.
AATATTCTGTTCTATGTACTGTTTTTTTTTTTTTTTTTTTTAAATTCTACTATATAGAATCACTATGGAATTAATCAGTTTGTTTGCAATAATTTTCTTTTTTTTTTCTTTTTTTTTTCAGAAGTTGATAGAAATTTACTAATATTAGATACATAATCAAATCACAAATTTGTTTGAGAATATCACTATTACCATTTCTTTAGAAATTTGGGAATGTTAAAATATTTTTCTATTTTTATATAAATATGATATTTGATGTATGATGGCTTGTTCTTATCAAATAAATAGCAAATATAAAATGAAACATTTAATTTATGCTAAAAAAACATTCATTTGTTTTTAATTAAAAAAATTATATATGAATATTATATATTTTGCTCTTCATGTTTTCATAAATTTATTGACTTACAATGAATACATTTAACATATTAAAAAAATAACAAAATAAATATAAAAATCAGATATTTACATAAAAATGGTAAACATATAAATAAAAAATAAAATAAAGTTTTCATATGTGCATGTTATGCATGAGATAGGTTTTTGGAATGGAAGAATATAACTAAGCATAGATAGATGACTTCAATGTGAACACTACCATATTTTCCTGTATATTATGACAGTGAGAACAGGACACAAATTGACAGTTTTTCCTACATTCTGTACAACAAGAACAGTTGGGATTACTCAATAAAATTCTATTTTCCACTAATCTATCATCATATTAATGAAAAATGACATATAAAACAATTTGAGGAAAGTTTAAGTGAAAATTATTATTTTCACAATTTTCACTTAAGTTTTCACAGAGTTTGCGAATGTGTCAATGTCCATTTTCACAGAGCCACTCAACAAGAAGGAAAAAAATTCAACACGTAGCATGAAGATTTTAATATATTCAATTTATCTAAAACATCTTTCAGTGTTAATGAACTAACAAAAAAACTTTCAAGCAACATTTTTTGATTCACCCACTAATATCATTTCTCACATACACTTTTTTTTGTAGCTCTAGATAAACATTTTCATCATAATTACCATTCTTTAAAGTTCACAATATATCTCTATAATATGTCCGTTCCTTACACTGTTGAGAACTTGTTGCCTTAGGAACATGGCACATGCAAACATTTCTGTACATTCATTTTCCATCTGTGTTAAAATTTTCGTTGAGCAATGCATCCATTATTGCTCTTCCAGTTTTTTCAGTCGCATAAAGCCACCTCTGAAAGTCATCTGTACTTTCTTAGGTAAGCCACTATTGTATCACAATGATGTCCACCAGCTTCTAATGACATCAAGTGCTAATTCCCTGTAAGGCCAGCACCAACAACTTGAACCAAGCAAGCACATGGTGCTTTTGGCACAAATTAAGGCAGTGACACACACATACTGAGAAAGAGACATGCTGATGGTTACAGTCTGATGCACAGCAGAGATGTGAGTGTCTAGTCATTCACCTCATATTTTAAAGAAATGAATGAAAATGAAATGAAGCTGCTGACAATGAAATAATTGTTGGAGAGAGCTGAAGAAACAAGAGCAATGAAACATTTCAAGATGCATTGCCTTCCAACAATATATTGGCATAAATGTGCTCATTTCAACTTTACTGCTGTATGAAGACATTTTATAGATGGTGGTTCTAAAGCAGTACTCATTTCTGTATTTTAAATTTTTTTACAAGTTCCTATAAGAATTGAATGTTGTTGAGAAAATGATGCATTATGTAAAACTCAGATGTAGTACAAGTTGATATGGAGTACAATAGTGTATTGGTCAACCTGCAGCATAATGGACTGCATCTACCACCCAAAGACCTGGAGTTATTGAACACAAATTCAGTGAGTCTCTCAGTACTGAGAGTTTTAGAAGAAATCCTTATAGCTTTCTCTTAATTTGTTACAGACAAAGATTGTCACAGAAATGCCCCAAGGAAGTACACCCCTTTGCAGTTTGTGTGCCATGTCCAAGTTAGGACTAGGCAGTGAAAGCATGTCATTTAATGGACACTTCATTAAGAATTTAAAAGCTAATTTTTCAAATGAATGAAAGTGTTATTCTTCATCTCAACACTCACTCTCCAATTCCTCTGATTTTCTTCTTTCTTGCTGTCTCTGCCTAAATCTTAAGAATTCTTCTTTCAGGGCAGCACACCTGGCTTCTGTATTATCATATTTACTGGGCTTCTTAGGTCTTGGGTACAAACTGGGGTACAGTTCACTATCACTAAGGCCTCGTTCACCACTGCCTCCACTGCTATTGTTGCTGCCAAGTGCAGGTCTTGATCGAGCTGGAAAGTTTGAATACTGTTGCAATCTATCCAACAACTCAGAATCCATATGACTGACAGAATCAAATTCATAGTTCTCATCTACTGAGATATCTAATGGTCCAGGAGAAGGATAACTAGGTTCAGAATGAGAGGAATCTCCTGTGAGATAAGGAATTTGGTGAAATGTTTCGATGACAGGTATGACACTGCTACCAGGACTATGCCTTGATGAAAGAACAGATTCTGGATGCAAATGGCTTCTGGAAACATAACTATTAGTGCTAATGATCGCTGGGTTAACAACAGCAAAGTCCAGTTCTCCTTGAAGACTATCTCCACACGACTGAGTAACAGAAGCAGCTTTACTGCCCTGGGCACTGCTGCCCCTTCCAGAACTGCCACTAGTGATACTACTACGACTGCGGGATGCAATGGTTATTTCCCTTTCTAGTCCACTGAGTATATCCTCACTGAGAGCTTTATCAGGATTTGAAGACTGATGGATGGCAGAAGATGAAATCAAATAAGGATCTTTATGATTATATGGATAAGGTGGTGTGACACAAACTAATTTTTGAGATGTATAGCCAAGCTCTGGAGCACTACGTCGAAGGGGTCCACCACGATTCAGGGCAATGTTACGAGCTCGTTCCATTGCTCCAAGTAAATGATTACGAGTGTAAGTCATTTCTTTTTCTCCACTTCTGCTATCAGTATTCTCTTTCTCCCTGGATACAGGAAATTTATCTCGACGAACATAGGATATATGTTCTGACTGCCTATTCTGACGTGATGGACTGCTTGTAGCAAGAGGTGGCTGCTGGGTAAGATTCTTTGAGATTCTGGTGTTGGCTTGTGGAGTCTGTTGGTGTATGCCAGGGTGCTGTGATAAAAAGTTAGATGTATGTTCATAAGGGCTCAATGGATGTTTAGGAATAACAGGACGTGAAAATAAATGCTTATATTTAACTGAATCTTTTCCTTCTATACAAGTATGATATTCTCGTCTTCTTCCAGGATGTGCCCCATAATAGTTATCCTGTGACATAGATCGTGCATGTACTAAAGTTCGAACTTTGCCAGTGGGATGACAGCATTGCACTGAACCCTGTTGGTGGGACTTGTGTAATGTTTGTAAAGAAGGAAGTTCATATGAAGATGTGTGCTGAGCACTGCTAATAGAATGACTAGATAATGTGCTAGGGAAGGAATGCTCATTTGAAGAATGTAAATTGGTTGAGCTATGTTCTTCGCCAATATTTGCAGTGTTACAAATTTGGAAGTGGGTTTCATGAGGTGAATAGATTGTAGGTATAGGCTGGGAGACAGGACTAATAGTCTTGGGGGAAGTATGTTGTCCTGGGGAAGAAGATGACTGTCGAATGATGTGGAGGCCACTGGTCCTGGCTCCAGCCTGGGTGGACGGAATATGAAGATTACGGAGATGGGGCCCAAAGCCTTCTTCCCCACTGTCCCGCAGTATAAACTTGCCCTCGGCTGTGCGACCAATCCAACCCAGTGGGCGAGAATACTCCCTCTCCACACTATAGTTTGCAGCTCTTGAAAACAGCTGTGCCCGGGGAGGTGAGGTTGAGGCCAACCATTCATGTGAAGAGTCCATTTCCTGAGGAGGCACACTGCTATTGGGGGCTCTCAATGCCTGATTTGGCTTGAAGAGAAGGGCAAGTCTACAGGCCATGGTCCTTAATCCCCAGGTAACTATACTTGGTATTCTGGATTTTTCAAGTCTGAAAAGATATTTCATTTGAACAACTTTTGAAATAATCATAATTTTAATAATTATTTCTAATTATAATTACATTAAATTTATTTTACTATAAATACAAGTTTTTATTATTTTCATTAATAGGCACATTCTGTATTTATTTATTGGGAATTCATTAATTCATAAACACACAAAAATATATTATTTCATACTAAAATGTAACTGATGGTAAAACATTACTAAATAATTTTTTGAATGAATGTTGTACTTGTTATTTATTATTATTGATATACAAATTTAAATTCAGAAAAAAAATTAACAGAATATATTAGATTTATTTTAATGTTATAACCTAATTTGATTATTACTAAAATAAAAAACAAAGTAAAATGAAAAAATTAATAAGTAAAACTACAAATTTTAATAATTAAATTTGTATAATTAATTTTATATTAATTCAGAATTTTTTTAGAGAATAATAATTGTTTAAAATCATTTGTAATGAAATTTCATTATAATTATATTATCAAATGCATGCATCCCTCTAGTGCAAACAAATTTTATAACATTATATTCAAATAACTAATTTTGAATTTTTCAAAATTATATAAATTTCAATAGAGAACCAATTAGACTAATTTTAATGAAATTCATTCCATATATGATTATAAAAATAGAATTTAAAAAAAAAAAATTATAATTATAAATTATTAAAAATTTTTATTTTGTTTTAGTATTGAGAAAGACAGACTTCACTATGTGTGAATTTTTCTTATGACAATAACAATCATTGTAAAATTTCAAGAGTAAAAATAGTATTGGTTCAAATACAGAAACAAAAGACAAATTTGTTTTTTGTTTGAGAAAAATGCAAACAAATTAATTTGTTTGCATCTATTAATTTTGTATTTTTATTTTCAAGAGACTAGTTCCTCCATGAGTTCATAAAAAATATTACTATTTTATTAAAACCATATATTTCAATAATGCAATATGCTAACAAACATATATACATTATATTAATCAGAAGGATTTATAATGCTAGATTTTTCTCTTTGCATATTTTAATGATGGTATCAATATATTTATAATAATATAAGAAATAACTCTCAATTAGTTGAGAAAGGACCAATTTTATTGAAATCAAACAAAGATACTTATGAGCTACTGTTCCTTTTCGGTTGTGTTCTATGAAATAAATTCAAACTACACATGCTGCTATAAAGGGTGGAAGAAAAGGCTGTACCTCTGCAAATACTTGATAATTATCATAGATTTCAAAAATTTGTTAATGCCAACAAATAGGAAGTCTCAGATGGGCTACCTGATAGTGATCTTCAAATGAGTTAGGATTTGCAACTGTCTTCATTTGCATAGTCATCTTATAAACCAAAAAAGATAGGGAAAAATTTCCAATTACAATCTTCTTCACCATTAAATCTGAACACTTTTACAAGTGAAATGGCAGAAAATAGTAATCATAAAGGGTTTTTGGGGCCAATTTGGTTATTATTCCTTGAGTTTAGGCTTAAAAATTTAAGCAAAAAAACTATACAAATGTATAGCAGCAGAGAAATCCAGTTGGCCTATGTAAAGTATAGTGATAGAAAATCATTAATGAATTTTTTTTTATATATAATTTAACAGTGCAAGAACATTTTATGTAATATTAATGTAATAAAAATATGAGATTAATATTTTTAAATTAAATTTTTTGATTACTCCATAAAATAATTGAACAGGGATGAAAGACTGAAAGTATTTATTGAAAGTAAACAAAAAGTTGGCCTTTCTCAGCTAAGAGTAATTTCTTTTTTGGTATTTGAACCATATAAAAAGTATTATTATTATTGCCAATAAATTCATAAAATTTAATACAAATATTGATTTATTTTAATTAATCTTTAGTAAAAAAATTACACACAAATACTATACATCAAAAAAGAAAACATAATTATATCATTTAGTAGATCTTTATAAAGTAACACAAAGATTTAAGGTGACACATTCAACTCTGAAAAGGCAAAATTTATTCTTAAAGAAATGTTTTCAATTACAAAATTAGTTATCATCAGCTCAAAAACAACAGATAAAAAGTTCAACTACTTTGTTATCTAGAATTCATTATCTAAAAGCATAGTCAGTAGGAAAGAAATTTATTTATACTATAGTCATACATATAATGATATTTTGAAAAGCATTTTCAGACTTAATATATCATCCTAAGTTCAGCTTTGTATTCTAAGAACTGTACTTAGTTTTTATTTTGTTAGTTAAATTAAAAAATGCATACAAGTATGCATGGCACTCAAGGAAAGTAATATACAATTTATGAAAAATTGAAAACTAAAATATTACAGATCAACAAATAATTTTTGCTTGTAAAATATACAGTTTCATGTTAGCCCTTTTTATATACAAGATTAGATACCATTACCATGATAGTGGAATGGATATAAAATATATTTTTATTAATTACATATGCAGTCTTTCTTCTCTGGAATATAGTTAGTCTCCATAGGTGATTCTCTTGGATCATTTACCTGTCTGATAATTATAGACTCATTCTACATAATCTCAGATCCATTTCATAAGCAACTTAGCTAGCTCAATGCTCAAATTTCCTGTTCTTATATCCCTCTTGTGTTGTTCTAGATGTTTCTTTAAGGACCTTATGCTTATCCCAATGTATTCTTCAAACTGACCAGTAGACCTATTTAGGGCTTGGGCTATATAAATTTCCAAGTTGTTATAAGATCCAGATATTCTTCATCAGTTTTTATTTGATAAAAAGAGTGGGTGGTTGTATAAATGCAATATCAAATCCTGTTTCCTCTTTCATTTTGTTTGCAAGATCCTATATAGCTTTATTGTATTTTACCAGAAGTTAATTCTTCTGTACTTCTACATTGTATTGCAATCCATTGGATATATGTTGATGAGTTTGAGCATCACTCAATTTTTGTATAACCTTATAAATTCATATATTGAATATATAATAACTATCACCATATGTGCAATCCAGGGCTATTATAATATCAAATTCTATTAGCTTTGTCTCAAATGTGGAGCAGTAAGTCTCATTCTTCTAAGAAATGCTTTAAATTTTGTAATACTGTGAGCATTAGACCATGTTGAAATGATTACAGAAAATAGGCATGCATATGGTTAAGCTTGTATTCTAGAGCTGTCAAATCAATATTTAGATCAAGGAAGTGCAATATAGCATTAGAAGATTGCTCACAGAGACCGAGGTCATGCAGAATATTTATTTGATTTGTTAGTTTCTCTAGCTCGTATAAATATCATCCATATATCCATGTATCACTGTTGATGATGCACTATTTCAAAGATGGGATAACCTGCAGCTCTTTAAAGTGTACAATTAATTCATCTATGATGCTTATCATAGGGCACCAATTGGGATGCCTTGTATTTGTCTGTAATATACCCCAGAAAATCATTGAGTTAATGTTAGTTAGGCCAAACATTTTTAATTCCCTGAGATTTGGCATGTATCTAATAAGCCATTTGCTTTGGATTATAGATAGATTGAAACAAATGTAACAGTTATGGCCCACTCAAGTGACATCCAGAGACTCAAGGAAAACTAATTGGGCTTCTTATAAAGAGGACCTTAAGTTTAACCTTGAGAGTATTCAGAATAAATTTTGCTCAGTGGTGGATTTAGAGATGAATGCTGACCAGATTCAATAGGCAATTCTCTTGTTCTACCATCATCTGTCCAGTTAAGACTGTTGATTAATTAAGGCAGATTCTTTGGTAGAATGACAACTTAGCAGTCTTAGACTTAATATTAGAAGACTTTTTATCTGCCCTTTTAGCTTTATTAAATGGGACATATATAGAAGTGGTCTCACCTGTTATAATAAAGTCATTAGAAAGGCAATATCTTTTCTAGGATCTTCCTAGAAAAGATATTGTCAGGGAATTGAAGATAAACCTGATGTATCCAGACTAATGAATATAATGTCCAAAAAGAATTATTGTAAAATTAGTATTATCTGATTGCCAGAAGGCAGAATGACTTATTAAAGAAACTCTTTCAAGTATACTTTTCTAGGTATACTTCGAATGATCATTTTTTTTCATAGGGCAGTTGGATCTCAATAGATGTGTTTATCATTTTTTTTTTTTATTAAGGCAAATGATAAACATATCTATTGAGAATCAATAGATATGTTTATCATTTGCCCTGTCATCAATTGCCCTGTCCATAAATTTTTCTAGTAGTGCTTGCAACATGCAAGGACTGGTGAAAAAATCTATTAACTAATGAGATAGATAGATAAATATTTTGATTATTTGAAGGATTAGTGACATTTGACATCTAGTGTGCCAAAATTCTGTGCTCAGAGGAAAAATAGGAAGGAAAAATTTGTTGAAAAGTGTATGTGAATGTGTGTTGCATATTATATTGATTTAGACTGCTACATTTATTAATTTTAAATTTCAATTTATGTCTATACCACAAGTTTCAAGAATTTTAATGAAATTTCATGTTTGTAAGATTTTCAAATTTCAAAAACATCGATAGTAGAATGTTCTAGCAATTAATATAATGTAAAAATTACACAGTTAATTAACACATTATGACAGTATTTTAAGATGGCAGCAATTACACCAAAATAACCTTGTTTTAATTTTGAAATATAAAATACAATAAAAGTAGTCATTGACTTACAACCACTTGTACTTATGACAGTGATGTAATCAATAAATTCTGTGACTGATTAATGCAATTCATATGAATTTGAGTCATGAGCAATGATTTAATATACAGAAAGCATCTTTTTTGTATCTGGATATTGTATTTTTGTTTGTTAAGGTTACCATGATAAAACTTACAGTAATAATAAATGTTGGTAGAGAGCAATTCATAAATTTTGGGCATTTCTGATTTATGATCTTGATGTTCAAACTGAATCCAGTCATAAATTGAAGACCACTTGTATATAAAATTATTTTAATAACTTTATATAGAAGTAAATAACAATACTATCTGAGTTATGAACAACCTGAATTATATAAGTAAAATAGCATTATTCCTTCTAAGCTTAGAGTAATTTCACAGGATTACAATGATCATGTCGTTGGTAACTGAGCATAATATTTGTGTTATAATGTCACTGATTATTATGTTTAAAATTAATGGAAGATATTGAGTACTGAGGTGTGTATTATTTCATCAAGCTACTGAAATTCAGATTTCATATTAAAATGCTACAATTTTTTTTAACATGTATAATAAATTACAGATATCTTTATATTAAACTTTATTAGGCTTCACATAGTTTTGAGCTATTAGATATTCTGAGTGCATTTGTCTAGCTAGTAATTTTTTTTTTTTTTTCAATTTTGATGTGAATTTAATTCAAAGTAAATAAATTCATAAAAATTTAAAACTTGATAAGCTTAGAGATTTAGCTGATACCATGCATAAGTATCTGCTAAATTCATCACTTATATTATAACTGGATCAAGATTATTCAAACATATAAAGATAAAAGTTAAAGTTTAATGAATCTAATGAAATATTTTAAAATCAAAACCACCCATTGATTGCATTTAAGTAATCATTAATTTGTACAATGACATTTAACCAAAACTAACAGAACATCATTGGCATGTTGTTTGTTTTCTATAAGTAACTTTTTGGATATTTTCCTGCTCATATTACCAATATTTTCTTTTCTATTAGGTTAAATTGTAATCATGAAAAGGAAATTAAATGTGATAAAATACAGTAATGGTTGAACCGATTAGCTGTCTGTTCAGAATTTTGGTATAAAATCTACTCTTGAGAGCCAATATTTATTGAAAAATGAAATAATGTTTATGGACATTCAAGTATTACATAAGCATTTTAAGGAGATAGAGGGGTAAAGGAATTCTTACATAAGGATTGGCACAACTCCCCTGTTCTCTATGTAAAATTTAAAAAATTTTAATTTGTAATTTGTATGATAGAACCATTTATACAATATGCATGCACTGCACTATGAATTTGTTATATTTTTCTATTGTTGCCTTTTAGTACAGTGTTAAAACCCTAAATGTTAACAATTACAAATTTATAAAATGTTATACAGTATATAATACTTTCCTCTTCTGCAGTTTAAATATATGAGAGTAGAAAAATAAAATTTTATGTTATTTAAGAAAAGGAATAGTAAATTGCTTACAACAACGTACATGGACAAAGGGTAGAGCTAAATTGACCAAAAATATGCTTACATAATACTTGAGTGTCCCCCCTTATAAAAACACTGTATATCTTGAAATTTTGGGTTAATTTCCAA
>WUQG02418902.1:0-40173 GCA_011317285.2 Androctonus mauritanicus | reverse complement strand
CAGTCCCGCGTATTGATATCTTCTGCTAATCCAGTGAATAGACCGGCATAGCTTCCACAGTGCTACATTCTTAACCTCTCGTCGACTATAGATTCCAGGCGTCGACATAGTTTGCATCAGATGTTTCCAATGATGTCAACAATGATGCTGCTTCACTTATTAAGGCACTCTTTAAATAATGAAGTTTTTATGAGTTGGTTATTTGGGAATTATTATGGATCATAGATGTAAATAAGTCCTTAAAGGTTGTCCATTCCAGGTAATCTCCTGCAAACTTAGGTAACTCAATGCGAGGAAGTTTTGATTCAACCTTGGTGATTGGGAACACGTGTTGATTTATACCATTGTTGAACGATATTTGCGACATATTGGATTCGGATATTCTCGATGATTGTAAGCCTGCTCTAGTTTCTATATATTTTTCTTCTATCTCATTTTCATCAATCTGTTGAACCTCTCTCTCCTCTTCTGTGCCCGAAACGAATATTTTCCGGTTAATACGAGTATATTCCTTCGAAGAATTCTCCAACATACTCAAACGCGTCGTAATAATATTAGGGCTTACCTTCTTATTGCCGGCTGCTACTTCCTGATAGAATGTGTTTCCACGGGTTAATTGTCTTTTACTTACTACCCGTTCCTTTTTTAATGCTTCCATACTTTAGTATGTACAAACAGTCGAATTGATTGGTTCACAAATGATAACTCACAAGTTGTCTTCACTCGCTAAGCTTAACGAAAATTCCTTAATCCGAACTGATCCGCCTCGACGGACCAAAAAATGTTCAATTATACACACAATTCAGTTAACAGACTAGTTGAGAAATTAGTTCAATAATTTATTGTAGGAAGTTGAATCACATCAAGAAAATTGTTACACTCACACCATGGACGAGTTCGACCTGTTCACTCTTTTGTCGCACACTGGTACACTGGTCATTACTGTCGTAACCAAAGCGAGTATGACGGCCACCACCAGCTCGAGTTATATGGAGAGTTGACGGAACCCTAAGTCAAAATTAACCCAGGATTGTTTGGCGAGTTATTCCGTATTCGTATTCACCAACATTTTCAAATCTGTAGGTTTTGAACTTGAAGATTATTTGCTATTTGTGCTACTGATGAGTTAATGACTTTTCTATCGGTTGTTACAATTGGCTGGAGATGATCACATGACAGTAATTAGAAACATGGAGGAAACAATAAATATACGAAAACATTTCTGTAATTTCGAAAAAGAGGTATTAGAATTAGTGCAAAAACACAAAGATATAATAAAAAATAAAAAGACGAATGCAGTCTTTATAAAGAAAAAACAAGAAATTTAGAAAATTATTGGTAAGTGTTTATTCGAATTTAATACTCTGATATAAATATAGTATATGTATATCTGTATATTAAAGGGGCATCTATTTCTTATATAATTTGTAATTTTTTCATGCAGAAAACGAATATATCCGAAACGAATATAATATTTTTCTTGCAGAAACGAACAGCATCCCGAGGCTGCAAACTGGGGCCAATTTCTTCAATAACATATGAACAGTAACTTTCCGTAAGCGATATCGACATATAAAGTCATAATTGTCTAATTCCTTGAATTAGTATTTTCTTGGATTTATAATACGTCTTTCACGTCGTTCAACGTCGTCTAGAAAATCCAAATATTCTAATTCTTCCATCATTTCGTTCTCACTACAGGATTCACTACAGCACACAGCCTCTATTTTTAATCAAATGTGCGTGTGTTAACCCTGAGTTTCTCAAACAACCCAGCTACCAGCTAGGGTAGTTCATTTGACTTGAGGTTGTTTCATATGACTTGGAATGAAGTTGGTGAATACGAATTTAGATATAACTCCTCATATAACTCTAACTCTTCCAATAACTCGAGATGGTGAATACGGCCGTAACTGTTTTGAAAAATAATGCAAGAGAGTCATTATTTTCTCTTTATAATTTTAATAAATGTTAAGAGCCAAATTTGATTGATTCTATATTAAAAACGAAGCCATGTGCCACCTCATGCTTTAAAATGCTTACAAGTTATTGTCATCTACTAACACAATATTTTAAATAGAAAATTGAAAGTATTCAATTTTTATTTTGCCCTCAATATAATATATGCATTGAGGGTATCACATATTGATGCTTAGTAGTATTCTTTATTAAATCATAAATATTTATTTAATATTTAATAAAAGATTTATACAGTGTATGTATATAAATAGCATATAAATATATAATAAATATAAATATACAGGTATACACTGCTTGTAATTTATGTTTATATACATATATATAAATATATACCAAATTTATTTATGCATATCTAGATATGTGTGTGTGTTTATATATATATGTATATGTGTGTGTGCATATGCATTTATATATATACACATATAGTGTCTTTCAGAAAAAATGCGAGGCCGGGCAACTAATATTTTTTGAGGCTCTTGAAAATTTAAAATAAAACTATGGACAACATATTGAGTTATAAATTGAGGCCCCCTAAAATTGTGAGGCCCGAGGCAGCCGCCCTTCTTGCTCCTCTCTGATGGGCATTGCACATATATATTTATTTATTTATATATATACATCCTACAAAAAAAGCAATTTTGGATGTCCCCCTCACCATACACATACATAATATTATATAATTTATAAAGATCTGACAAGTAAATATAAATTTAATTAAAATTCCATATTTGCAAATATTGCAAATTTTATTTCGACAAAAACAAATTTAAAATATTTCTGTTTCAAAATAAACAATCTAAATTGTTCTCAATAATATATCGATTCAAAATTTTTATCATTTGCATAAAGTATCTTTGACAATTTTTTCTTGATAGTCTCTATTGTGGTAATTGTATTTAATTGTCTTAAAGACCGCATTTATCAGAACAGTTTGCATGTCTCTGTCATCTAAGTCACATTATTGAATATTTTAGACCATATTTGCATAATAATAAAGGTTTTAGAATTTATGTAGCCATAGTATAGTTAAATCTGGTAGGCATCGAAATGGTTATTATCTCAATCGTTAAATACTTTTATGCATTATAAAACTCTTGCAGCAATCATTTTAGATAAGTTATTCACTATAAGCCACAACAACTTTAGATGCAAATTCAATGTTAATGTCATTTAACAGGAATGACTTTATTATAGCAATCGATATGTAAACTATTGCTTATTCACCAAGTTGTGTTAAATACTTTGTTGCAGTTCTGTTGTCTTGATTAAGTAATAGTTTGTTTGCTTTCTTATAGAGAAATCGTACTTTTCATCTATCAGGTTATTCCAAAAGTAATATCGGTTTTTATGCTGTTCGTGTTCAAACGTGTCTCAGCTTGTCTAAACCTGAATTTTTTTAAAATTTTCACAACATTGAAAGATTTCTATTGATTGAAATGGAGAATATATATTTGATTAAATTAGCAAATGATTTACCTTTTATATCCATTCAAACTTTAATATTATAAACGTCATTATTCTTGGGATTATCTGATATTTCAGGTCATCTTTATGTTATATTTTTCTAAAATGTATCGATAAATTCCTGATACTCTATGTGCATTTTAATCTTTGTAAATTATTTTTATATTAAAATACTTTGTTTAGAAATATGAAAAGAATTTTTGCCGATAACGAGAGAAATGGTGTCTCTTATAACCGTGCGTGATACGATATTAAAATGAATAAATATTTTATTATTATTTTTTAAATTAATCAGCTTAAAATTTCTTCGAGAACATTTCAAAACGTTCGAATTATTATTATTTTTTTTATTTTTATTTCTGTTATCAATTTATTAAAATTAATCATGTTTTATTATTGATTACGAATAGTTCAGTCGAAGGTTATTAAATTCTCCAACAAAGTTCTGCATATCAATAAGGTGTTCCGAACGACTTCTATTGAAGTAGGTATATATAGATGCCCTATACCAATTCCTTTTTCTTGTGCCAAATGCGATTTTTCTTATTTCTGTCGAGTTCTTCACATGACAAGACATTAATTGAATTTCTGTAATTCGATCACGGATTCGATAAAGTGCTTTGAATATCATTAAATCGCATTAAAGATTTTTTATTTATTTTTTTATTAGTTCGTGAAAATTTCGGCCAATTCTTTTACAAAATGAATTATTTATTATAACTTATCGATTTTTTACTTTCCGTTTTGTTAAGAAATATAATCTATATTTTTATTAAATGCCTTAATAAAGTATGTGAAGACGTTCATTATTTAATTTACTGTACCATTAGATTAATGATTCAGAATTAATGCAGAATTAGATTTAACGCATCATGTTGGTGCCAGAATCGATTTTTTTTTTTTTTTTTTTTTTTTGTTATTCTATCAGAATTTATGCCATCAAAAATCTTTTATTTTATGATAAATTTTATTCTTGTGTTATTTCTCCAACGTCTAAGAAAAAAATAACAATAATTTAGTGCCAAATCCTTAAAATCGTTGCCTGTTTTTAGGGATTTCTTTCTCTAAATTCCTTTCTAGTATCCAGATATGAACTTTGCAGGCCGATCCCGATACTCTCTCTCTTTTTTTTTTTCAACAGTTTATTGAGAGAAGTATAGATTTTCATTTTTTTCTTAGATAAATGCGATAGATCGTTCTGAAATTTAAATGGAAATAACTTTCAAATATTCTACATATTCAAAAAAAAAAAAAAAAATTTATTTATTTGATTTCTTTTAAAATTCTAATATATTTTTTTCTTTTCCTTAACAAAAAAATGGCAATTTTTCTCTTATAAAAAAATACAATCAACTTTTTAATTTTTTAGCAATAAAAATATTAAATTAATCATGCATTTTGCTTATTTTTCTTATAATCATTTTGCTTATTTTTCTTATATTTATTTATCTTTACTCCTGAAAATAATTTTATAATTTTCTTGTAATTATAAATTTATATATTTGTTTAAATAGGCCTATATTTGTATGTTTTTATATAAGTTATATATATAAACATAAACATAATATGTATAGGCCTATATATATTATGTTTATAATATAAACAAATATAAACAAAATATATAAACAAATACATTTGTATTTCTTGTATATGTAATTTTCTTGTAGATCTTTACTAGAAGATTATAAAATTATTTTCAGGAATAATCTATATAAGATTTAAATAGAAATAAAAATATAAAATAAAAAATGATACTTTGTAAGTAATTATATCAATTTTTCTCATAAAATATTTCGTATTACTACATCTCATCTTAGATGAGATGCACTAGATCAGTGGTTCCCAGCGTGGGTCGTACGCCCAACAGAGGGGCAATTTGATTTTTAAGGGGGACAACTCGAGAATGATTTATTAACAGTGAAGTTTTTGCATTTCTTATGATTATTAGGGACCTCATATATAGTAGATAAATATATATTGTGACATATTAATTTTTAAAGTTAAAATCAGAATATACACGGCAATTTTGAAACTTTATTTGCTGCTTTTTCATATCACTTCATATCATTATTTTTTTAACAGTTTTTTTAGTGATTTTTTTCTTAATACTTCAACTGTCGTTTCGTTCTTTTATTTTCTTTTTCATGGATGCCATGTTCTTTGGAAGCTTATTTAGACGAAGTTAATGGCCTTTTTAGACTTCCTCCATGTGAATAGAAGTTCACCATTGAATAATAAAAATTACATGTCACAGGCGGCATCAGGATTTTAGAGATGCCTAGGTGGGGCATGGCCAGAATAAGGTTGGGAACCGCTGCACTAGATGAAGAGAATCCATGATTCTAAACATTTAAGAAATGAATCACGTATCTGTTTCCATATATATAGCCCTTAAGAGAGGGGAGTCCAGCCGGGACATTGCTCTGGGGCCTATGAGGCCTAAGGGGACCCGTGTCAATAGGATGATAACTCTTACGGGCGGTGCAATATAAAAAGGTTCTATCTTTTTGACCGCTTGATATCAGTGACGTTCACAAAATTTTTTAATTACAAAATCAAAAATTAATTTATAAAAAAAGAAATGAGATTAAATACAGGGTGGTCCACTATCATGTATTAATATATTTTCCCTGAAAATATATTAATCATGTACATATATAATTACATCATTATGTTTTTCCTGAAAATATAATGATGTAATTATGTATATATATGATATATATGATTCCTTTTTGTAATGTTTTTTTTTTATTTTTTGTAATATATTTTTTAAAAATTACGTGTTTCTGTTCAGTATTAGTGAATTATTAATCAATACTCGTAAACAGTTCTACAATGTACATATACGTAATGCAAAATATAAGAGTCCGTTACACGTATGTGTTGGGGGCCTCAAATTAGTCTTGTCCCAGCTGAAAAAATTTTTCTCGGAGACCTTACATATAAGCTTATATATATAGTTTAGTCTAGTTCCATATATATATATAGTTATGTGTATAATTTTTTAATCTGTAAGTCATTATTTAGTATTAATAAAATATAATAAATTATCCTATTATTTATATATAGTCTATATTCTATAGCAAAATTATTTAAATCACTCAAAGCTGATAAAATTATTTATTAAAACAATAGATTTCTAGTGAAACCTATTGTTTTAATACAACTCTTAATGGGTGATGCTGTTAATCATCACCCATTAGGAGTTTATAAATTAACCATCAGGCATAATAAATGTATACGTGATATATAACCATTTAATGTGTATTTATTTCTGATTTTAAATGCAAAGTTTCAAAATATATACTTGCTTAATTTTGCACATTAGCTCTTTAATTATATGCCTATTTATTTTCACATTTTCGAATCGCTGATGCGTAACAGCAAATCGAATTTACGCTGCAGTTAAAACGGTTAAGTCAGGTTTATGTTGCACAATATAAATGTTAAATATGTAATTGTATGAATAAACTAGCCCGTATTCCAAACAATATCGCTACAATGTTTAAATGTGTCATCTCCAGCGAGACTGATCAGCATTTAACAATAACTCGGTGCAAAATGCAATAAATTCGTAAAGTGCCTTCGACCTTTCGTACTTTTGCAAATTTGCAACGAATAAAAAAGTTGCAATTTTTGATATCCATAGCTTTATTGTAGAGTTAAAATATAATATATTTATGCAAAATATGATGATATAAATGATGATATATAAATGATGTCTGGGATTCATATAACTTATAATAATTGCATGTTGAAATGTTGTTTATGTTTGATAAAATGTTTTAAATGTGAATTCACGTTATTTAATATTCAGAGAACTGTGCATGTATACTTAGTGCACAGTTCTCTGAATATACAGGCACGTTTTGAGGATTTTTCAAAAGGTGATAAGATGTAAAGACAAAACAAAAATTCAATTTTTTCTTCCCTAGAAATGGTTGCATGAATAATATATATATATTTTTAATCTAAGAATATTTTTTTAAATTCATACGTTTTTTTTATTAAAACTTTTAATTACGACAACTCGAAAGTATAAATTTCCATGTTGTAGCACGCTAAGCATCTCCGAAATACGAGTCTGTTGATTTATTAACTCTAACCAAGAATTTCCGAGTAAACTTTACAATTATTAAATCTCATGAAAGTGGCAAAAGCTCTATAATGTTCCCTACTTGTTGACTCTATTATCAGACAAACAGAAATTCTAACAAAAATCGAACTACTTTTATAAAACATCAACAAAATTCTGCCAGAAGCTTGCCTGATGCATGACACCAGACGTATCATGTTGACAACAGAAGAGTGATGACATTGTCTACCTATCTACAATCCAGATTTTTTTCCTACTTTTTTTTTTTGCTGTTAAAAGATCATAAAAGATATTTTCAAAATAAAATTGCATGAAATAGAATATAAGAAGAACTATACGCAATTTTATTTTTAATTATAAAATATTCGCTTACAACACCTGATTAAAAATTACCTAAACATTAAACCGCTGCACTTTAATGTGATAAATTTTATGTGATTAATCATAAATTTTTAAGAATTTTCTGTACAATTTTTATAACATTAATTAATCATAGGCATAAGAAAAATATTTCTACAGAAACTCTTGCTTTTCCATTGTTTGAAATTGTTTTTATCTACTCTATCTTATAAAATGTAATAAATTAAAAACAATAATAATTAATTGTTAAATAATTAAAACATTTTGTTGTATATACAAATAAACATATTTTACTGTTGTTTATAAATATAAAATACGTGATATTTAAGAATCACGTATTTTAATATTGCAAATGATGTTTCGACTTAGGGCAATCAGCGTGACATTTTTTTATTATTATTCAATTCTTCTCACGAAAAAAATAACTTTAGACTTTGTAGGTTCTCAAAAATAAATAAATAAAAATTCAGAAGTTTTAGGAATTCAATTTTTCTGTCGTGTATTCTTTCCTTTAAAAATTCATTATTACTTTTGAGAGTTGCATGAAAAATAGAATTCATGTTTATGCAGAATTATTCTCCTTCTGATATATTTGTAAATAGAGAAAGTGGATACAAAAATTATAGAAATGTAGCGTTTATGTGATATATATGTATCATATTCAGTTAATAAAACTAGAAGAAGAAGAAGAAAAAAAAAACAGCATTTTTACTTGGGAATTTATTTCTCAACAGCAGATATACTGAAAAAGACATGAAAAATTGGAACAGTTTTCTAAACTTTACTATACTGCTGCATTGCATGATTTAGAGGAGGACTATATTAAATTTTGTAAAAATTAAAACTTTCTTGGATTCTACAAGGTAAAAAAAGAAAATATCGTTTCTTTCTTTCCCAAAAATAAAATCATTTTTTTTTCGATATTAAAAGTAATCTATCATTGTATTTTAACACCAAAAAAATGAATGCAGAAAATTTATCAATTGACGATTTTTATTAATGGAAAACTCGTTTAACTTTTCAGCACAAGATGGTGCCACTAATGTTTACGGAGAGACAAATACTGCACAAAATTTGTACATCGCCATCGATTTTAAGTTCGAACTGCACCTAAAATCGATTCTAAAGTTTTGTTTATATTATAATATGTATATACCACTCTATGTTTTGCATTATTGCACAGATAAACTAGTTCACTCTTGGGAGAAGGACTGAAAGGTATGGACTTCACTCCTTTACACTCATTAAACATCAATAGAGTTATAGGAATTAAAATGGAAATTCAATATGTGTTTATACAGTTTACTTCTCATTTTAATAATTAGCATAATTGGATTTTTTTACGCTCCAGTTCCAAAGTTCATATTGTTTACGTTGTTAATAAAGTAACTTAATTAATAGCGCAGTTTTTGGTGTTTACAGTAAACTTTTAAGCGATTTAGAAAATAATTATGTTTTTTTTCCTTGTGATTTCTATCATTAGTAAATTTTGTTTCTGCAGATCGTTTCGTTATATAACAAGAAAGAATCTTACAAACTAGAACTTGGGCAATCATCATTAAAACTTGGATGTTCTTTTGCTTAAATCGTTCTGTTGTACAATCCGAGAACCCCGAAATAGAGAAGAGATTGAGATTAATTAGAATTCCGTTAAAGGTTATCTAAATGACCCACTTCAACCGGAACTGGCCATTAATTTCTCCGTTATCGCCTCAAACAGTCTTGACAGCATTGAACCATGTTCTATTCCACTCATTGATGCAGGTTAGTGCTCTATATGCATCCTGCACACACACACACATACCTTGTCTATTAATAGCATTTTCTCATTTAATTCATTTATTAAACCTTTTCATAAGCTCTTTATATTCTTCATAAGCTCTTTTTTATGAGCTTCGCTAATGTTTAATTATCAATTTATATAGTTATAGACACGCATTGTTCGGAAACATGTATGCAGATAACTTTTTAGTTTAGCTAGATTTTCTGTATAAGAAAATATATTGTTTTAAATATTTAAAATATCCATTTCTTTTAACAAGACATTTTTCATTTTTTTTTAAGGTGATAACAAGACATTTTCTCATTAAATTATTCCACAATCTGTTCAGTAGATTTTAATCTCGATAATGTATCTTGTCCTTTAGGTTACAGGTTAGTCTTTTTTTATATATAGTCTATATTTTTCAAAGGAAGGATATATAGCCTACTGCATAGATAGAAGAAAAAATAAAATAAAATAAGCCAAAAATAGCAGAAGTAATGGGATCAAACTATTGCGTTTTCGTTCCTGCGTTTGGTCAAAAGAAAATGCAATATTTTGATATCACTTTTTTTTATTATTATTTCTTGTTAGTAACAATCTGTAGTCGGTAATGGAATGCTTTCTGGCATTGTAACTCTTATTATCAGCTCAAATGGACAAAGCAGATCTAAAGATTGGTAATTTTCTGTATTGTGTGTGTACCATAAAAGCTTTTTTTGCTTTTAGCAAACCACCGTAAAAATAAGATTGGTTCAATCTTTAGATAATACCGCTAGAAAGACCGTTAACTATTTCCATTACATGTTTTTTTTATATATATTTATTTATTTTTATCACTGAATGAATATTTTATTTTCACAACTTTAGCAATTGCCCGATTATTATCTCAAAATTCTATTATGTTATTGATAGTGGTGCAGATTGTTTTTGTTTATCAAAACATAATTAAGAGAATACGTATTGTGATTATCGGTGAAGAGAATTGATAAAGAAATAATTTAAATGGTAGCGATGGTAATATCAGATAAGGAGAAAGATGTGTCAGCCTCATATATCATGAGGCCCACGTCCACTTCGATAAATTATCTTCGAGGCGAAAGAAGAAGACTTCAGTTCTCTATTGAGCAATTGGAAAATGGCAGCAATTATATAAATTAGATCTTCAATCATCGTTAAGAGGTTAACTCAAGTATTGTTTCCAATACAGTTAAAAGCGTGATTTATCTAAATGTGTCCGACTTGTAATATATATATAACTAGTGTCTTTTGGTTTAAAAATTAATATATATATATATGTTATTGATCCTACAGTACCATTTTTTATGTCGAAACAAAAAAACTGACTGCGGATGATGATATTTGATTGAGATGGGTCTGTCTAAGAAAGATAGGTATGATGGATCCCAAAGGAAGAGGCATAACGCCAACGATTCATGACAGTAGTTGATCGATAGAGAATCTTGCTCACTCATTCGTAAAAGCTTCTCATTGCAGAACGATTTTTATTTATCGATGTTTAGTATAATCAATACAGAAAAAATTTTCGGATTGCAATTGGCATGCATTTGACGAAACCCGATCGATGATTCGTTTGTATATCCGAAAACGAATTTTTGATCACTCTAAACCAAAACAGCCATTTATAATGCTAACACAATCGATTGGAAGAATCGAATACAGAACTTTATCCCCTTGTTTTTTGTTATTCATTACTATACAAACGACATACTGAATCATAAAAAACACCGAGCATTAAGCCGATGTTATTTTTAGGAAAGAAAATCATAGAAGAGAGATATAGAAAATATATTCGATGATCTGTTATCTATATTTCGGACGTGCATGATCCTCATTGACATACACTCAAGATATTTTTTGATCCTGCTTCACCTATTGACAGACTGTATAAAGAAGCAGAAAGTATTTTATTCAAAACTAAGCAGAAACGGAAATAGTCTCGAATACGGCAAAGAAAATCTTTTCGGTCATTGAAGTAAAGACCATATATCACTAGGCAACGAAAAGTGTGTGTAAAGGGTCGAAAAACAGGCTGTAAATCAAGCTAGCTAAATCCAACCATTGACAGATTTCGCCACTTAAGTAGTCTTGAAGGTATATAGTATTTTCCCTAGTTTCTCTTTTCATCTGAAGTTTTATAGCTAGAAGATTTGACTTTAATCTTAAGGAAAATAAATATTTGCAATTCAAAGATTGGCGGAAAGTATGCAAATTCTATCAGATATTTATTCAATTTTATTTAAGTACATAAAATGTTTTTATTTTTAATTCTTTTTTTCTTACAATTGAAGACTTGTTTCTCGGAAATATCTCCGAAATTTTTATTTCCTAATAATTATAATAATAATGCAAGACTCACGAATCTCACTGATTTGTTTTTAGTTTTAAATATTGGCAAAGAAATTTATAAAAAAAAATAATTTATAAAAAAATTAATATCTGTATTTTATCAAATTAATTTTTATAATATTATATTATTGATGCTGAATATTTTTTTGTTTAATTTTGCTTCGAAATATTTCAGTTCTGTAATTAATATTGAAAAATCAATTTAAACAACATTTTAATAAAATACTGCATTGTTGAAATTGATATTTTTCTTCTATTGTTGAAAATGATTGTTTTATAACTTATGATTAAATATTAAAAATTCAATTTCAACAGTATTTTAACAAAGTATTGTTGAAACTATTTTCTAGTAAAGTATTGTTGAAAATGATTGTTTTATAATTTACGATTAAATAATAAAAAAATTAATTTCAACTGTAAACTTCTGTAAAAAAAAAATTACAGAACAATAATTTCCAACAATAATAAAAAATATCAATTTCAACAATACTTCGATATATATTTTTGAAATTAATTTTTTTATTTGATTATAAAACAATCATCTTCAATAATACTAGAAAATAGCAATTTCAACAATATTTATCAATGTATTGATGAAATTGATATTTTTTATTATTGTTTTATAACTTATAATCAAAAACTAAAAATTCAATTTCAACTGTATTTAACAAAATATTGTTGAAAATGATTATTATAATATTGTTAAAAATGATTGTTTTATAACATGATTAAATACTGAAAATTTAATTTCAACAATATTTATCTAAGTATTGTTGAAATTAATTTTCTTTTTTTTTTTTTTACTATTTGTCATTAAATAATAAAACAATCATTTTCAACAATATTTATCAAAGTATTGCTGAAATTAATATTTTCTAGTATTGTTGAAAATGATTGTTTTATTATTTATACAGTAATTAATATTAAAAAGAAATCAATTTCAAAAATAATTTAGCAGAATATCATTGAAATCGATTTTTTTAAGCTTGTTGAAAATGATCGTTTTATAATTTATAACAGATTATTAAAAAATTGATTTCAATAATATAAAACGATCATTTTCAACAAGATTTAAAAAAATCTATTTCAATAATATTCTGCTAAATTATTTTTTGAAATTGACTTTTTTGTTAATATTAATTACTGTATAAATAATAAAACAATCATTTTCAACAATACTGGAAAATATCAATTTCAGCAATACTTTGATAAATATTGTTGAAAATGATTGTTTTATTAATTATGATCAAATAGTAAAAAGTAATTAATTTAAACAATATTTATCAAAGTATTGTTGAAAATGATTATTTTATTATTTATACAGTAATTAATACTAAAATAAATCAATTTCAAAAATAATTGAATAGAATATTGTTGAAATTGATTTTTTTTTTTTAATCTTACTGAAATGATTATTTAAAAAATCGATTTAATAGAGTATTATCGAAATTGATTTTTTATAATAATTTTTTTTATATCACGTTATATATTTTTAAACTAAAATATTCGTAATACTCCTCATGCACGTTACTTAAAGTATATTTTATATTCCTTATAATTAATTAAAATTGAGAATAAAATTAACACGTCTAACCCGAAATTTATTTTCTGAACACTTGCAATTGAAACTGCTTGATCTAAAATCAATGAAACAAGCTAAATCAAATTACTGCATAACTGTCAATAAGGAAGACAGTATGGTATTAATAATTGCTACATGACGACCTCATTGCATCAATTATTATCTAACAAGTAAACAATTAAAACTTTGCTAATTATTAATCAGATAATTATCTAGTCGAGTACATATGACATTTTTCAAGCAAAATATTTTAAGAAAATTTAGACACTTACATATATATATATATTTTTTTACTGTAAGTGTTTTTAGACTGAAAGGGTCTCTTTTAGATACTGGAAACAACTTATCCTTTAGAATCCTCTGGATGGCTAATGTTGTTCTCAAACTGACGACAAACAGATTTAAATTTTAAATGTAAGCTAAGTGATTAAAAACAGTTTAAGGTTAGGTATCGATCGGGTCGAAAGCATACAAACCGCGTTTTGTTGTTTAGCGCATCAATTTGTTATCCGTCACAATGTTGCTGTGCTGAGAACACTTGTGTGCAAAAGTGAAACTTTCAAACAACACTAGAGTTTTCTTACCAAAAGAATTTTCTACAATTGTTATTTTAGATCGATGAACTTCAAACTTCTCTTTAATTAATTTTCAGAAGTTTTGAAATTTTTTTATTTTTTTTTTTATATTTTTTATTTTTTTCCTTTATTTCTTTCTTTCTTTTTAATATTTTATAAAATAGTTTTTAAAAATATATATATTATTTTTATTTCTTTTAAAAATGTTTTTCGTTTTACTTTTTGATAAAGAAAAAAATTATACAAAAAATAAAAATTAAAAAATACAAAAAAAAAACTTTTTAAAACTTATTTAATTATGTATTCAAGCAAAAAAAATATTTTTTCGAAAATTATAAAGGATAACAAGGAAATTTAATAAATTACCAATAAAAATAATTAATATAATCCCCATTTTTAAAATTTTATAATAATAAAAAAGAAATAAAAATGCATCATTAATAAAGAAAATTCTTATTAATAATTGCAATAAATATTTTTTTTTATTATTTTATTGCAAAGAATTACATTATAAAATTAAATTTAAAATTTAGCTAACAACGATAACGATGCTAAATTAATCTCTTCTTTATTATATTTTATTATCATTAATAATAATAAATAATAAAATGAAATTGCAAAGAAATAAAAAAATAATAAATGATTTTCTGCAAAAAATAATTTTTAATTAAATTCTAATCATGATATAAATTTTCCTAGATCTTATATTGGAAAAAAATATTTGTAAGATATTTATTTATCTTAAATTATTATCAAAACATTCTCATCTCCTCTTGTTTATTATTATTATTATATTATTTATTTTTATTGACACGTAAACACGACGATAAATTATTGCTGTGTGATTTAAAGATGCTAAAAATAGAAAGTAATCTAGTAGACAGATATTAATGAAAGAAACTTTTAAACGTTTCAATAATTTCTTCAAAAGAATTAATGATGATAATTTTAATTTGAAATTTTTAAAGAGATTTTTCTCCAATTTGATGTCTCTGCTCGCTTCTATAGATTAAACATACCGAACGTCTCCTGCAAAGTGATGCGTGGCAAGAGTGAGACATGTCAAATGAACTGTTCTGGAAATAGAATTTTCAAAGTGTCTTTCTCTATAAGATCCTGCACTTACCAAGTGAAAAAAACTGTCATTCTGGTTGAAAACCGTTCAGTTATTGATTGAAAAAATGATGATGCAATTGTAATTGTAGTGCAGTAAGAAGTAAGGACATTTTGTCGCGACTTTTCCGAGCGTAATCCAAACTTAATTATTATTAGAAGAAGAAGAAGGGGGAAAAAAGAGCATACTTACTAAGTTTAATTTTTAAAAATTTATTTTGCAGACGTGTAAAACTGTGTATGTGCATTTTAGTAACGTTTTCAAGCGCAGTATCCAAGTGCCAAGCAATATTTCACTAAGATTAACTGCTAGACTTTTCTTGTTTTAGGATAATCCTCCCACGAATACTCGAGTGTTAAGCTATAAATCGAATTTCTAAGAATTCGACTATTTTATATATCGTATAAAAAGAAGATTCGCGTAATGTTGGTTTTCGTAAATTGAACAACCCTCTTTAAAAATAAACTTAAAAATTTATGTTTTTTGGTAAGATAGAATGTGATATATGTTCAGTATAAAAACTGCCAGAAAATTCATTTTTGGTTTATGTCCACTGGGAAAGATAACTTTTTCCATATCTTTTATGTAATTTTTCCACTAGGCAGCGAAGATCATAACATATGCTTAACTATATATATGATGATGATAAGCAAGATAACTACGAAAATGTCTATACTAAAGTATGCTTTAGTCTTTATATCTAACATATTTTTTTTTTTTTTTTTCTGATTAAGAGAGCTCTTATGGACTAAGCTAAGCCACAGTGCCAAATGAATGAGATATAACAGAGTAAAAGAAAACTGCCTGTTACAAAACAATCAACCAAGAAAAACATACAAAAAATAAATAAATATGTGATGAAGACTTAAGTAAATAAAAAGATTCAGTTCGTCTGAACCCTAAGAACTGTTTACTAGGCATGAGAGATTTTTATTGTTGTTAATGTAAATAAATACGCTCCGAATAATACGTTATATTTTGAATCTAAAAATTAACAAACTGTACACGATTTAATTTATATCATTTATCTCATTAATGTAATCGAAAAAAGTCATAAAAATGTAAATACATTGTGAAGTCATTTTCCATTGTTACATCATCGAATATTGTTACATATCATGTTCTCTGATTGGCCAATAGAATTTAATTTACATTTATATTCATTAGAGAAATTAATTGATAAAAACATAACCCAGCGATGCCATTTTTATTGTTACATCACGAATTATTATTGCGTTGACGTTCTCTGATTGGTCATTAGAACTCATTTGTCATTTAAAATCTTAATATTTTTTTTAATAAATAGCATTAAGAGATTACGTATTTTTAATGATATATATAAAAAGCCGCATACTTTTTTATATTTTAATACTTATTAATGCGGAAGAATTATTAGTAAAACATGCATTATTCAGAAAATTTTCGCTGGTAAAATTACAAAATTACATTTATAAATGGTAAATTTTTTCGCAATGACATTTATATATGTGTGTTTGTGTGTATGCATTTAATTAAGCATTAAAAATGTCAAATGGAAAGTGAAAATTAAACTAAACTTATAAATTTTAATTAAGGAATAACCTATTTATTTCACTTGTAAAATATGTTTTAAAAATGATATTAAAAATAAAAACTATGCAGTTTCCAATTAAGAACTATCTTCGTAAGTTTAGTTTGTCTATAAACCTATAATTTTTGTAAATATTAGGTTAAGGCAAATATTAATAATTATTTGTAGAAAACTGCTTTAATATAATAAATTTAACTGTCTTAGCAATTTTTATGATTGTTATGTATATTCTCCAGCCCGATGCCAAAGATGTCTTACATAATTATTTTCCATATGATATGTTAATCCGATTTATATTAAAAAAAAACATATTTAAATCTTGTTAATGCGAAAAACTTCTATTAAATACTCTTAATGCATTAAAAATCGTGCTCAATTATGTTTGTAAGTTGTGCCAGTTATGCTTGTAAATTGTGCTCTGATATGCTTATAGGTTAGCGATAATCTAATTCTAAAAAATCAAATGGATATGAATATTTATTTCTCATGATTTTAAAAATATTTTTAATGCATAAAATACTCAATTATGCCCTTGTATGTTGCCTTTCAATTATGTTTGTACGTTGCGCTCAGATGTTGTAGCTTGTACTCAATTATGCCTGTAGTTGTGCTCAATTATACTTATATGTTGCGCTTCAATTATATTTGTAGAGTATGCTCAAGTATGCTTACAGATTGCGCTCAATTATGCTTGCAGGTGACCAAAAATCACAAAATGGAATAAATATCTTTTAATTTGCAATTCTTAGCGATAGTTTAATGCTAAAAAATCAAATGCTAAATAATTATTTCTGATGATTTTAAAAATATCCTTAATGCATAAAATGCTCAATTATGCCCTTGTATGTTGCCTTTCAATTATTCTTGTAGGTTGCGCTCAGATGTTTGTAGATTGTACTCAATTATGCCTATAGTTATGCTCAAATATGCTTTGTAGGGTGTGCTCAATTATGCTTATAGGTGACCAAAACGGCTTTCTTATATGTTGCGCTTCTATTATGTTTGTATGGTATGCTCAAGCATATTTGTAGGTTGCGCTCAATTATGCTTGTAGAGTGTGCTCAAGTATGCTTATAGATTGCGATCAATTATGCCGTAGGTGACCAAAACCGCAAAATGGGAATAAATATCTTTTAATTCGCAATTCTTAGCGATAGTTTAATGCAAAAAAATCAAATAAGCTTACTAAATATTAATTTCTCGTGATTTTTAAAATATTTTTAACGCATAAAAATGTATCGTAAAAATCACAAGAAAAATAGATTTTTCTTTTTCTTTCTAGATATTGAAGATATCATTTCTACTGATGAATACAAAGCAATAAATAAAGCTTCCGGCATGTAACAATTTTTTCAATCTAAAATTGCATTTTCTATAAAAGATAAAAGAAAAATAAATAAATAAATAAAATTTAGTTATTCATGTCGAATAAAGTAAAAGTATCATCTCAGATAAACAAAAAAGTGTAGCAGCAGTAAGTAAGTTATATAAAAAATAAAAAAAATTGTTCCTTTGTTTAATTACGAATTTACAAACTGTAATTAGAATTTATAAAAAAAAAATTAAATAAATATTATTTACGTAATTTTTATTTTAATCATTCAAAGTTTTCTTTATTCGCTATTTAATCTATCGTCTCGTTTCTGTTATTTAATTTTTTTTTGTTTATATTCTGCCTAAGGTTACAAATATAATATTATAATTAAATATTCGAAAGTTTTAAAATGTCAAAATGCAAACGAGAAAGGCTCTCAGCAAATGTTAAGTTTAACTGATAACAGAGAAAAATAATAATTTTTTTAAAGAGTTTACATTTTCAATAATGATTGTAACGGATACTTAAAATTGAAAATCAAAACCGTGCAGAAAAGTGAAGTGTCATTATTGTTGATAAAACACCACTTCAAAAATTTGCATCACTTGAAGACCTGAAGAGATTGTCGAACTCTTGACTTCTCGAAAGAGGATTGTCTTCTGTTTATAATTAAAACATTATTTTTTTGAATATTTTCTTTCGTTTTACAAGTGAAAACATCTTTTAAGATGACAAAATTTTGCAATTTATTCAAAAATTCGAATCCGTAAATAAAACGAGACGAAGAAATATGGTATGATGCGGATCAAAGTAAGTTTGTAAGTTACTTAAACATGATTTATGCATATAGTATTTTATCCTAACTCGCAGCCATTTAGATATTTTATAGCCTGTAATAAAATTTTTAATAATGAATTTTCGACTCTCCATTAAACATTTTCGTCCAAACTTTCAGCCTTGTAGTTGTAGTAGTAGTTGATGTCGTGAAATTCTCCAGTTTTGGTAAACTTCCATTCCGTATGAATTAATTTGTTGACTTTATTATAATAATCTTTAAAAACGGATACATGTTAAACATTATATGCTGTTATAAGTAATAAAACTTAAGTTCATTTAACGGAAATTTTTCTGTAAAATTAATGCTAAAGATCTTGTGAACAGCATAACTAACATCATTAAAACTGTCAGTGACTTGAAATTTTTATGCCTTAATTATCTCATAGAAATGGCTTACCATACCGTACATAAATCCGAATAACCCCGTAAAAAGTAATAATAAAAATCATAAATTTTTAGTTTTATGTTTTATGTAAACCACAACAAATTAGCAATGATGTTTATTATTCTGCATAATTAACTATTTTGTTACCATTTTAATTTTTTAATGTTTTATGGTAGATTTGTATTATTTACCAACTAAAAGACGTCTACTCCAAAAAAAAATTTGTAAACTGAGTAAAATCATGTCGATTTATGCAATTTTACTATTTTGGAATCGTTTTTTATGCGATATCTTTTCAAAAATTCTATAAAAATCTTGCCCGGAATTTTTGCAAATTTTTAATAATAATAAAAAAATGGCGAATTTATTATTTTATTTTCATCACTCTGTAGAACTTTAATGATAATATTTATTGATACGCTTAATTTTGTACTTATCGATATTGTTTATTTAATCTTCTGCATACAACGTTGTTTGTTTGTTCAAGTTAAACAGCTGAAGGACATAAACACTGCAAGCGGAGTTCAACAATATAGACGATGATTCTATAGCATTGCAATACAGAGTTGTTATTATATATATATAATGCTGGAGTAAAATATTATATAGATAAAATAACAGAACTATATAGAAAAATCTTGTGCTTCTTTTATTATTTATCGATACATCAAACCTATAATCTTTCAACAACTTTTAAAAAAACAATTTATCATATTTTTTTAACAACTGATATATTATTACAGTTGTTAATTATTGTAATCATTTGTAGTTAATTGCTAACAATTAATAAGAGTAAAGAAAACAAAAAAATTTCAAAAACAAATTTTTAGACATCTGTAAAAATTTGACTTATGATATATTTGACAATTTTCTCTTGTCACTTTCAGAATTTCTTTTTTCCTCTTTTATAATTTATTCTTTAAAAGTTCATTAACGTTGGAGAGACAAAAGAAGAAGAAGAAAAAAAAAAGTTCTTTTCGGAGTTGATTTTCAATATTGTAGTTGTATCGATTTTTCCAACACATTTCATACTCTTTATTTACTTACAACTTGTTCTCTGTCAGTTCCAAGCTATAAGACAAACAATGAGTTGACAAATGTAACAGGAAACAATAGAAGACATTATATCAAACAAAAGTATCTATTACTGAAAAATAACAATATATATATGTGTAACGTTAAAAATAAAACTTAAAATAAAAAAAAAAACACAACTTTTATTTTAACTGGTTATTTATACATCTCACTGTGTAAAAATGATAAAGTGAATGCATTAAAGTATTATCTTTTCTCTAAGGATTAATTACTTAATGGAAATACCTTGTCATCCATAACTCTTCATTCTTTTAATGCTAAAGTAGCAATAAGTTAAGAAAAACATTCCAGATAAAAGAATACAATCTAAATTTTAAATCCATTCCGATACGTGTATATTTTTGAAGATATGCAAATTTCTCTTCAAACTGATGTTTATAAATGCTTACAAGTATTGGTTAGATTAAATGTCTTTTTTTTTCCTGTTCTTTCGTAGCTTGAACATTACTTTTATGGGAATTTTTACTTTTATGGGACTTAATACATTAGTAAAATCCGATTACACTTTTTGTTTAAATCATAAAAAAGAGAAAAATTGCTTTTATTACATTCAAACATTTAAATATTTTATTATAAAAATATTTTAAATGTTAACATGACTTATAAAATTTTATAATGTGCAATTCATTTATGGATCAAGTTTTTTGCAAAATTTCCTACTGGTAAAATTGCAATTAAAAAAAACTGAGCATTAATGTTTCATGTGTTGACTCTACCTAACATATTTTCGTATGCACTATATTTTGTTTACTTTTTATTAATATATTCTATAAGATATGTAGCATAATTTATGTATAATATAATATTTTAACATTCTATATCTATGTATGGTTAAGTTATTTTTAACTTACTTTATGAAGAAAAGTGAGACTTATGAGATCACCAGGCTGTTGGCCTGAATGTCTGTGTGTCTCTACTAATAACTTTTGAACTAATTAGTATATGTTTTCGTGAAATTCAGTATTGATTTCCTGCCACTAAATCTAATTTTGACGCCACATAATTTAATCCTTTAATCCAAATATTTAAAAATGGTTGATGTTCAAACTTCTAGTATATTCCCTTAATATATCTTGAAAGCTTAATATATCCTTGCTTTTTTTTTATCAAATTTTATAAAACTTAACAGGATGATCAAATCGTTTATGTTGATCACGTTGACACGTCAATTAGTCCGTTGTCTTCAATCGTTTAAAAATGGCGGATTTTAAACATTTTTCTTTAATAACTTTTAACTATTTAATTAAATTTTATAAAATTCAGCAAATTGGCCAAACTATTAATGGTGAACTTATATTGCGATTAACTAATTCTGTATATTCATCTATTATAAAATCCAACGGACCTTCAATTTACTGAAGTTTCTCTATAATAACTATGGAACTATTTAATTGATTTTTATGAAGTTCAGCGTATGAATTATGTCATTGATGATAATTTTGATGCAGTATATTTTAATTCTATATTTTTAAACCATTACAAAATAAAAGTCGTGTTCAAAACAGAGCGATAATTCTTTCAAAACGGTTTGCTTACATAGTAAACAGTGCATTTATATAAGACCTAAGTTTTATAATTTATTTTACATTTAATTTTACATTTTTTAAATAAAATTAGTAAGTATAAGATGTTCAGGTAAGCATAACATTAAACTTGTTCGTCCGTCCAATCTTTCTTTCATTATATTTTATAGATCCAGTGTAGAAAATACTTATTGGAACATCAATAAAAAAAATATTTTTTCTTTTATCTATTTTAAGTTTTCCACACAAAAACATGTAAATATTGAAACTATAATAATACAATACTTCAAATTTTATAACTTTAGATTCTTTCTACAGTTCTGTTTGCCGAAAGAATCAATCAAAAACGAGAATTACAAAAGATACACTTTAAGTTTTTTTTAATGGAATCAATAGAACCATTCATCTATATTATATATAAAGTCATCAAACATGATCTTTTAACCAACTCATGAAGTCAATAGGAGTAATCATCCTATCATCCATCCCGTTAGTTTGATGGAGTTGATGCTTTGTGGGGCGTAAAAACAACATAACTTCAACTCTATTATTGAATGATGATTATCTAAAGATAAAAACAAGAAAAAGTTATAAATAAAACCAAAAAAAAACGCATATTTTTAATTTAAATTCTTATGCAGTATTTATTAACGATATTATTTTAATTACTCTGTAAAAATTTTATTATGGTAATTTCTGGCAAGATTATTTTTTTAAAGAAAATGTCAAATATAGAATAGAAAATTTATTACCAGTTTAGCTCATATCCTGATGTTATGAATCTTGCATTAGGTTGACATTCATTGAACGCTTTTGCGACAATTTTAATGATATATGACATTAAATACAAAAAAAAGGAGTCTCATAAAAACTTTGCACTTTTCAAAACACAGATAGTGACTAACGTATCTTCCGGCTAGTATAACAAAAAAGGAAAAAAAAAAAAAATAATATTTCTTTAGCATGAATGATTTGTCACTGATTAAAATGCAGATTTTTGCGAATGAATCGAGAAAAGGAAATTAATAATAACAACATTAATGATGGCTATAATTTTTGCCATAATATTATGTTTGATTTTTTTAATGGCTCGTATTGAAAGAAACCATCATTATATAAAGTAAATCTTCATCGGATGGAAAATAAAAGCGGAATTTTTCTTTTCAAGATAAAATTTCCTTTATGTAGCTTTATAAAGAAAAAAATGCAAATTATTTTTAATGTATATCAATATTTTTTAAAATTTTTCAATCGATCTCTCTCGTATCCTCCATGATTTAGCAACTTTAATGTTATTGAAAATTGTTAATAGCTTTAAAAATAGCAAACTGTTAAATTTTTAAAGTGATAGAGAACAGTTTCATGTCTTTGTAAACATTGTTTCTTGAATGTAACTAGTGATACCAAGCTAAGTACCATTAAATCGAACGAGCAATAATCCGGAACTTCACTGCAAAGCTTTAAAAATGAATTAAATAGTGTGATAAGCCTGCTATAATTTTTGTGTATACATCATTATTACAGAAATTTATGTTTACAGTACAAAACTGCTGTATAATTACTACTTATTTTGGATAAAACGATTTTTGAATGCTGCGTAATCATCAGTTGTCATTTTTTAAAAGAGCAGTCTGCCCAATCTGTCCAACTTAAGCAAACCATAAAACTTAGTTTATTAACAAAATACAAAAATGGAAACTTAATTAAATACATTCGAAGAAACTTTCATTAGCTTTTAATATCCGCTTGACATCCGTAACAACAAACAATCGATGCATCTTCAACAAATACATACCACTAGAGAGCATCAGAAAATACTTAAAATTAAACTTTTTTTTCCGCCACGATAACTTCGGAAAAATTTTCACCAAACTTAATTATCACCAAATATTTCTTCTGGTTGAAAGAAAAAAATAAAAAATTTTCTCGAGCGTTGAATTCATTTTCATATTTCTAACGCCTACGTGGTTTTGATATTCTTTCCACAAAATATTAATTAATTAAGTTGACTGTCAGAGCAAAACTGATATCACCCAAGGGAAGCATCCGAAGTAAAGCGAAAAATCTAATTATCACAATTTTCTTAATTAGTATTAATACCTTAATTTTTCCTAATTTTCCTGCAGTGATTTTTCTACAATAATAATAAAAAAAGCTACGTAGAATTCTTCTTTACTTATATAAATCTTTAAAATTATAATTAAATTCTCTACATTGTTTAGAGCGCTTTCCTTCGACTTTCTTTTTAATGTGACAAAGAAACACGATAAAGTTTTCTTTAAACGCTCTACTCAGTCTAATAACCCAGATGAAAAGAAGAAGAGTGGAAGTGCTCTTGTTTATCTAACTTATTCCCAAAGGTAAGAGTTGGAACTGTCTTGACAAATCAGATCTAGACCATGTCTAACTTAATCTAACAGTTTGGTCTAACGTAATGGTGACATTCAATTATTTGATTCTCAGTCAGCATGTTATGCTTCGATCGCACAGTCTCAAAAACAATACGTATACATTATTAATTACATTTCTAATGATTTTCTGCTTCTAATCTCGCAGAGAAAAAGCAAAAACCATATTAAATTTCAAAAATGGGATTATTTAACCTTTCATCCAGTTCGATAATACCATAACAAGATCTTAGCCACGCTCCTGAACAACGAAAATCCTCATATGTGTATATATTTATTGCTCATTAATAATTACTTCAGTTTCGTGAAGATTATGGTAAATGGACTAAAATTTATTCCCCATAGCCGTAGAGATAGATGCATTTTAAAACTTTTATTATAATCGTAAAAGTAGTATGGTTTCTAATTAATATTAATGAGGTTGTAAAGCGCTAGCGTGTTCATTAGCTATAGCATAAACGATAATAAAAATTACTTGACTATATTTTTTTTTATATTTAGAATTTTATTTCATATTTAAGTTTTATTGCAAATAATATAAATTTTTGTCTGAATGCTGCATTAGTATCATCTCTTTTATCCAGTTTGGTAGCATTAAAATAATTGTAAAAAAATTTTATTATTGAAAGCAAAGCGCTGAAATGAACCGCTCAGAGATAAAAATTAAAATTTTTTTTGATAAACTAATTTATTTTTTAAACTATTTTTACTTTAAAAGACGTCGATATCGATAAAAATATATCAGAAAACAATATATATTTTTCTCTCAACAGTTTTCGAAATTCTAACAGAGCGTTATCGATTCTACAAACTTTCTTTTTGAAAACAGAAAAGTTGTGATGACTACATTTATTGTCTCTTTGTATCTCTCTCCATCG
Organism: Androctonus mauritanicus; assembly: GCA_011317285.2. Taxonomy (NCBI): domain Eukaryota; kingdom Metazoa; phylum Arthropoda; class Arachnida; order Scorpiones; family Buthidae; genus Androctonus; species Androctonus mauritanicus. The sequence goes on along the minus strand of WUQG02418902.1, from coordinate 14,859 downwards.
TTCTTCTTCTTCTTCTTCTTCTTCTTCTTCTACTTCGAATATCGGAAACCGATATCTAAATATAATGATAATAATATTTCGCTTGATGTATTAAACTGAAATGCAGACATTGATTCAATTTAACAATAAATTATTGAGAAAACAAGAAAGAAACTTAACGTATAGATTTAATATTTTACATTCTTTCAAAATATTAAATCTATATCGATATATATATATTTGCCTTCTGTGCATTAAGGGATTCTCACTCGATACTCTTATATCAACCATTAAGCACTTGGCCCAAAACTTATGGCCCATAAATTCGAGAACTACTAGACTGTGTAAAAAATTTATAGACCTTCCATGTCACTTCTGAGGGAGTCTTGTGATAGATCATATATAAGGATAAACGGTTGGAAGGATCGTATTAAATTTTGTTCATTTGGTGCACAAAATTCGGGCAGCATACTTCTCTAAAGTTATTACTGGAAATTTTATTAAATTAATCTCGAATTATTGATAGTAATTTTCTAATAATGCAACATAAATCTATAGGTATCCATCTATTAGCTATTTAACTAGATTTTTGAAATTTCAAACGCATGTTTTCATCTTCTGATACATAATGCTCGCAAGCAATTGCATATTGTTTCCTAATAGTACGATTTACAACATCAACGATTATCTTTTTAAATGCATAAAAATCAATACGGCGATGTAAATATTGAATAACTTTACGTTAATATTGCATTATCGTTTAAGTAATAACTCAATATTAAGTAGACTTATCAATACTTCTGTACGGTATTAATCCAGATAATTGCATGTTATCACATTGCACAATTCCATTAACATTTCACACTTTGTAATCTTCTAAATAATATATATATCTTTCCAAGCAGTAACTCATCTTTAATTTATTAAATCCAATATTCAATTCTATCCATCATGCGTCAAAATAATTTTAAAAGATCTTAACCTCTTTATTAATGATTAAATGTTATCACGTATAAGTCAATAATCACGAATCCACCTTTACGGACTACAAAAGATAGATAATTATAGTGTTATATATCTTTCGTATGTTAATAAATTGGAATTTTGTCTTTCTGGTATCATCAAAAAGTAATAATTAGAATTCTGAACTGATTGTTTATATGAAGCTAATTTATGAAAGCTACAAATGGAAGAAGTAAAAAAAAAATTCTAAAATTTCATAAATAAATCCAAACGAACAGTTTTATATATATATTCTAGAATACTGTAGAGAAAAAAATATATATTGAAATTTGATAGCCTGTATTTTTTTTAATGCATATGATTTTTTTAAAAACGAGATTGAAAACTGTCTTATGAAACATTTTGTGTGGAAGCAACATCAACAAATAAGAATACGTATATATATATATTTTTTTCTGTCTTTATATATATATGTGTGTGTATGTGTGTGCAAAAAATTTCGAGTTCTTCTTGTTTGTTTGAATAGCAAAAAAAACATAGAAAACACTGGCATTTGTATAGATATATTTCTGTCTACTTTTCCTTTCAAGAATGAAATATCGTTTATCCTAAATGTATTCGGACGAGTGATTTCTCCTCTCTAAAACGAAAGAATTCTATATAGAAGAGCTTCAAATATCAGTATCTGGTCGTTACTATTATACGTATATATATAATGCAAGATTTTGTCAATATAAAAGCATAAAACATTTATAATCTTATATGCGATCGTACGAGTGTTTCTAAAAGTAAATATTGGAACAGTTGCTTCCAAATTTTAATGTTGCACTTACAGTATATCCAAACAATTCTGTATACGAAGAACAAAAGTGCATTAAAATTCCGAACGAATTTTTTAAATAAATAAAATGCCGATTGTTTTTTTTTTTTTTTAATATTTCCTATAAAACAAGTCAAGTGAATATATGCAAATTAGCTAATTCCGCTTTTGTCTTTGTTTATCTCATCTACTTACATGCGAAGAACTAACTTATGTATATTAATTGGCGGAATATAATTGTATTATTTCAATCAGCATCCATTTAAATGAAGATTCATCTCATTTGCATAATATGTATAACGGAAAATAGAATTAGTTACAGAATAAAAAAAAAATTCGCAAGTCGGATGAATGACTTTCAAGTTAGTTTCTGTTGTAGAGATTTTGCGTGTGCGATGTTATATCGCAAAATTATTATTATTTTTTTAATTTTCAAATAGTTTACGAACTATAAATTAGGAAACAATGATAAATAATTTATAGATAATTATTCAAAATCGAATTATATTCAAAAGAAGACATATGTAACGAAAGTTGAATTTTTTTTTCCGCTTTTTATTAAGAATATTGTAAATTAACTATATACAGTTATAATTGCCGACATCTAAAAACTAGAAAAATTCCGAATTGTAAGAAAAAAAAAATTTGTTTTACAGAAATTTAATTACTGACTTTATAGTGAAACAAGAAAACTTTACTTAATTAAGCTCTTGTTTTGAAACTGTAAGTAGATTTGCATAGAATTGTTTATTATTTAAATTTATAAATAAAAATTCTCCTCAAATCATGTTACAAACTGCATATATAATAAAGTTTGCTTCTAAATATAGTTAAAATATTTTTATTATTATTATTGTTGTTGTTTATTGGTTTTTTTTTCTTTAATCGAATATATATTTCTTTCTCATCGACACGCATACAAAATAAAGAGAAAGAGAGAGAGAGAGAAGAAAAAAATTTACATATGTAGAAAAAATTGAAAGTTGATTGTCTCAAGAGTCTACTTAAGCGAACAGATGTCTAATTAGAAGCAAGAAACATTAGAGTTGATGATAAAGATACCAATGGTTCTAATGAAGCTAGTAGACTTGATCAATTCGGCTGTTCTTTCTTAACTAAATCTTTTCACTGCCGATGGAAACACTATTTAGCACTTTGATGAGATAATTAAATTTGTTTAACTTTGTACGTAACAATGGAGAAAGCTAATTAATGCAGATTTTCGTGTTCTCAAAATCAGCAGCTTATTCCGGCTTAATACGCATTATTCCCGACTTTGGAGAAAGTTTATATAGTTTTTTTTTTCGGATATAGTCATTTTTATCATAAATGCAGAACTATGTCGACTTAATTCTTTTTTTTTTTTCCTCCTCCTTCCTTCGACTTTGTAACTTTACAACCATGAGGTATTTTTATTTTTAAGAATTACATAATTATATTTTATTCTGTTAATAATTATTATATTAATAATTATTCTTGATTTTATTCTTTTTGAATTTCGTGTTATTCTTGAATTTCTCTTATTGGTCAAAGATAAAAATTCGAAACTTCGTAATGGCCAAACTTCCTAAAGAAAAGAAAAGAAAATTGCAAAATTAATGATTTATTTTTCTATTGATTGATTCATTTATTAAAACGAAATTTCAAAATTCAATTTGTATTTTAAACGAATTTTTTATTATTATTTTTATTTTTGTATACATATATATATTTTTTTTGTTCGAAAATAAATTAATAATCGTCAAACATTTCCAAAACAAAGTCAGGTAATTCATTTAGTTAACACTACAAGCTTTCGGTAAAAGATGGTGGAATAAAAAAAAAATAAGAAAAACAAACCCAATTGAATAAAAACAATTTTCGAAGTCAGAAAACTAATTTTGTCTCTCTACAAAGTTTTTTTTTTTTTTTCCTTTACCTCTAAGCAAGCAGTTTGTCAGAAGTAAAGAAGAAAAACGGTCAAATGCTAATTGTTGACTTAAATCAATCAAAATATAATTCTCTGGAGATGTACTATTTTCTTAGAATTTATTTTGTTTAGAGCAATGAATTTTATAGATCTTTCCCACCAGAAATTTTTACTTACGATTTAAGAATATGAAACATTCAATACATCAAGTATATTTTATGAGAAAAATAACAAATTCCCCAGAAGAAAACTAATTTTACACGGTTTTTCTTGTGTCAATATGTTTTTTGGCTTTCATAGTTTGTTTTCTTTATAAATTTTTGATCAAAAATTTAATATTTCATATATATATATATACGAGCTATATTCACTTTAATTAATGTTTGTAAACAATATATTTTTTTAATGTTTATTTAATTAAAAATATAATTAAATGATGTAAAAACTTAGTGAAAAATAAGTTTCTTTTGTAAGAAAATGCAAACGAAATGCAAGTACATTCGAGCACATGTTACATCGAAAATACTTGCATTTCGTATTTGCAAGCTTATTTTATCTATAATATAAGGTTATTTTTTGGAAAATTTTTATATAATTCAGTTAATGTTTATAAATAATATATATCAGATGTATTTTAATATTTATTGGTTGAAAAATTAATTGAATGATATAAAAACTTACTAAAATGCTAGTACTTTCGACGTACGCTGCATCGAAAGTACTTTAAAATAATAAATAACAGTTTTTGCACTTATGGTGTTATATAGCACTCATTTTATATATATATATTGTAGAGAGACAATTTTATATTTTGGCATTTATCTTACTCAAAGTGTTATCGAACTAAAAATGTGGAGAAAAAAATCAATTGGAAAAGAGATTGCTTTGAAGCATAAGGTAGAAACAATGACACACTTTACTATCTCTAAAGGTGTGGAAGACCAGGTAGGGGCAGATAACGCTCACAAAACCATTTCGCTAGATAAGTGTCAAGAAAAAAGCTCATAAACAGTTGTCTCTCTTATCTCTATACACAATACTTTGCTGTTAAGTACAGTTTGCCTCCAGCAAAGTCTCCTACTAAAAGATGACTGTAAAGTTTGTATAATGTCTTTCTCTTGCTTTAGTTTTTGGGAAATGCATTAAGAACATCGTAAAGTTGTTAAATGCTGTTGTTATACAGCTTATTATCAAAATACGATTTATACTTTCATTTATTTTTATGTTAAGTTCTTAAAAAGAACAATATGTAAGTAAAATAATCTAGATGGAATTACTCTAGGGTATATTAAATCTGACTAACGTTTAGAATTATTTTTCTGCTTTTTTTTTATTCTTGTGTTTTTTTTTTTATTTTCGGTAAACATATCGAAAGTGTAAATATAAAATTCATCGTTAGCTCTCTCTTGAGATAATAAATTTAATATCAGACACTGTTATTATAAATGGTTTGAAGCAATATTTTATTAAAACGGTTTCAGAATTCATTAGTCTATTCATCTTTGATAAACAAAAGAGAAAGAGTTGGCATTTTGTATCGAAGAATAGAATGAGGAAGAAGGCTTTGAAGTTTCAAAACAATAAGTATAATTATACGTATCACAACTTCGTTAATAAGTGCAGCATCAAGCAAATGGTATATGACTTGAGGCAAAGAGGACGTTATCAGTTGGGAAATGCCTTGTTAATTATTTCCAAACGGGAAAGAGAGAGAAATCGTTTGATTCTGTCATCTGCCATACTCTCCAACATGTGATTGATAGGGAAAATTAGCAAAGGATACAATTATCTTCAGCTTGTTTGTCAGACGAACGTGCTTCGGTTAGAACTACGAGTTTTGCAATTAATCTTAAATATAGTTTATAATTAAAGTAATTAAGAGAAAAACACGATTCTATCATCACCATTTGCAATCATACAAATTGGGAATATTCCTTTTTGAAACTAAAAATATAAATTCCATCTCTCGTTATTAATAAAATTCCAAGCGAAAACAGAGAAAAATTGACAATATTTAAAGCTAAAAAATAAATTTAATATATAGCATGTCTTTTATTAAATTCATCGGGAGGAAAAAAGTAATACAATATTAAATCTAATAAAAGTTACAAATATAATTTTTTATTCTTTAATTTATATATATATATATATATATTTAATTCTGATTTATATGTATATCAAACCAAATTTAATAAAAATAAGAAAAAGAAAACGTTAATAATTCAACTTTTAGATTAAATCATCCTAGATAAACATCTTGATTTCTTTTTATTCAATTAACAATAAAGAAAATTAAGAATCAGACAGTCATCATAATCAATGTATATCTGATTACATCAAAATTAATTAATATTACTCGAGAAAGAAATTAATTTAAACTTCTAATTAACTTAAATAATAAAAATATATATATATAAATGATACAGAGTAATAAATATTTAAGTAATTATTACTTCTCTCGGAGAATATTTTTTCTTCTGATATTGTTAGATTTAAAATAACCACAAAATCTGTAAGAAAAAATCGATTTTATATATATATGTATATATATATATATATTCAAAGTATATTTTCAAAGCATCTTTTCCTCCAAGGAAATATTCCGATTGATTAAATCCATCCTAGAAATAAGATGTACTAACAACTAAATTAAATGCAAATTAATTCAAGAGGTACTACAAAAATATAGATATGTAAATATTATTTTAATTTGCATAAAATAATACCCAGATTTGTAACTCGGATTTTATCCCAGAAGGCGAATCATGTCAAACTAAATATCGATTTATATATTCAATTTTTTTTTTATTATTATTATTTGAAGTGAAAATGATAAATTGTATATTTATCTAATGTTTTCTTTCTTGTTTATATTCTTTTGTACGTTTTCGATTATTTAAAATATTTAAAAGGAAACAAAAATTTGCCAGAAGTTTTACTGCGGTTTAGTTTCTTTGGAATGGAATATAAACTTGATGCAACAGGATGCGAATGGAAATTTTTCGAACTGTTTATATTCGTCATGAGTAGAATGGATATGATACAAGAAGATTGAATTTTATGTGACATTTCTGGAGTAAACATATAAAGTTTGGATATACATTTTAAGAAGAAGATATGTTACATGTCATTCATAACTTTCTTTTTGGAATAAACTATATATTATTAACATAAATATATTTTAAATTTAGAAAAAAAAAATAAAACAATATATTTTCGAGAATATGAACATGTATACAGAAATTACCAAATTAAATTCGCTTTTATGTTTTAATTTAAATTCGATATATGGAAATTAAAGTTTTCACTTTCATAAATTCGTTCCATCAATCAAAATTTGAAAACAAATTAATAACCATTCCCTGTTGTTGGCAATAATAATTCATAGATATGAAGTGCAATTGTTTAAACTTTCTGACATTGACTTAAAGGTTTGCATAATGTATACGAATTGTGATCGCTTTTCTTGCAAGTTTTGATTATAAACTCATTTATCATACGTCATTTGTCAAAACAATTACTATACGGGACGAGAAAATTGATTAATTAGCACTCTTAAATAAAGCATTACACCCTTCTACATCTGAGATGGATAGCGGTTCGGTACTTAGCAAATTAGCATTTGCAATCTATCAAAGGAATAAAACTATTCAAGTCGAAATTTTTAATTTATTTCTACTTCCATAAGTTAATGTTTAAAATGAGACGTTCAAAACTTAATTTTCCATAGACATACAGGACGTTCACCCAATACAGATAATGCATTTAAATTGCAGTTTTCTAGAAGAACAATTTGTATTCTTATCAGTGATAAAAACGGTCTATCAATAAATCTTAAAAAATATTATAATAAAACTTCACTTTATAATTATTTTTTTCTTCTTCTTCTTCAACTAAGATATATTTTCTGTAACAGTTCAAAGGGTAATACCTCTCATCCACCCATTCCATGTTCTTTCCTATCATAGTAAACGGATGGACATTTACTAACTTGTCGGCATTCAGAAGATGTTCTAGATTCTTTTCGTCAGAAGCGTAGAGAATTTATTTTTCTGACATGTGCACTTTAGCTTTCATCAAAAAATTCCAGTCACGATAAAAGATCAGTTCTAAAAAGAGAAGTATAAATATTTGTCAGCTTTCTTTCTGTCAGAAATTATTATTATCCTTATAAATCATAAGTACAGAAATAATGTTCTGGTTTGGACAATTACCCACTTTCATCGAAGATGGGAAATTAAATTGCATCGGCATGGATTTAATTGTGTAATTAATAAACATGTTTAGTCGATTATACGAGACTACTTACTCTTCTTTCGAACTAAACTGAAATGCTTGCATTAAATAAAGATATAAATAGAGAAGAGCCTTTCTCGGTTTGAAAGGTCTTGTTCGCTAGAGAATTCCCACACATCAGTACATTGACATTCCTAAGTTAGTCGGAACAAGAGAAAGCAGAGGACAAAGTCATGTACTATCTCACTCCAATGGACTCAACTAGTTAACTATCTATCAATGTCTTTTGACATCTTGTTTGTGTTTGTTTCTTCTGATGAAATAAATCATCATCATATTTCTAATGAATAATGACTAAGAATAAAAATAATCGTTTAATAACTAATTTAAATTTTTATATAATATCTAAGAATACTAATAAAAATTTTAATTAAAACCATCAGTTTTATAAAATTACTTATTTAAACATTTATACACAATATTTATGTATATATATATATATATATATCACACTTGTAAAGCAATTCAAATTTACGTATAAAATTTATTAGAAATATGTACTGTACTTATTTTTAATATATTTTGGTAGATTTATATTTTATATACTTTAGAATTTAAATTAAACTCTTAATTTTCTTCTTAAGTTGAAGAATTATCATTTTTTTCCGTACAATGTTGTAAAAACGATTTATTGGTAGTGTTCATAAATTTTATATTATGTTCAGATCTCTTAATTGGTGACTTTTTCCCTTCTAGTCATTGTTTATAAAAAAATAAATCTTCTTTCAGAATTTTTTTTTTTTTTAATCTTTTGTAATTAAAAAAGCGCTTCCGGATTAACGTGATAAAATCAATGTCAGGGTTTTCTTTAGAATCATATTCTGCAGGAAAATTGTTCTGGCATTACATTCGAATTTACTGAACAATTTATCAATGTCTCATAAAAATATGATTTTGATATAGATAAGATGAAGGAAGAAATAACCAACTTCTATCATCAATAAATTTTTATATAACAAAATAGCTCATAAATTGATATGGCAGAAGTATCGAATAACTTTATTGATATTAAATTGATCCGGTGATACAGGACGTGTAATCTATTCCTGTTGTATATAGATATATATATAAATATATACTGTCGTTGATTCAAAAAACTTTGACAGATTGCTGAGATGCTTCAGTTAGAGGTAGAAATTTCGATAACATCTTTATATATATATATATAAAGAAATGATATATCACTTTTATTTAGCTCTTTCTATTTCATTTTGTCAGAACTTTACAGGTCAATTGATTTTCGCTATTAATTAATTAAGCTTTTAAATTAATGAATATAATTCAAAAACGAAACATTTTTCCAAAAGAAACAATTTTAAGTGCAGTTTAAAAATTTCCAATAAATCAGCTTCAATAGAAAATCAGATTACGTCAGATTGTATTAAGTTTGGCTATAAGTTAGATTGTGTTAGGTCAGGTTAGATTGTGTCAAGTTAGATTGTGTTTTAAATGTTGACTTAAATAGAGTGCTAAGGGGAGCTAGACTGTGTCAGATTAGGTTAGATTGCGTTACGTTAGGCAGTGACGTTCCTAGTATTGGTGTCACCCCTTCTCCCTCAATATTATATGAAATGTTTGGTCGCTAGAAAGCATAGAGGTTCAATACAAAACCAATAGTCAAAAAATAAACTACAGTATAAGAATTAACAATATCACTCAAATGGTATTATTATAATATTAATTTTTCATATAATACTTTCTTCACGTTGCGTAAAATACGAAATTTACTTAGCACAATTTCAATTGCTACATTCATATGACTAACTAACAAAATTAACCTCACAAGTTTCTCAATAAACTAGAAATGGCCATAATAAAAAGGCTTACAGTTATAAAATTCCGAAAAAAATATAATTTTTTAACATATGTTTGAAAACGTTGGATGTCACTCCCACGATGGACACCATCGTGGCCACACATTTTGCGTGTCACATTAGATCTTGTTAGGCTAAGTTAGAATGCATTAAACTGCATTAGATCCTATTAGGCTAAGTTAGATTACATTAGATCCCGTTAGGCTAAGTTAGAATGCATTAGATCTTGTTAAGCTAAGTCAGAATACATTAGACTACATTAGATCCTGTTAGGCTAAGTTAGAATACATTAGACCACATTAGATTTTGTTAGACTAAGTTAGAATACATTAGATCTTATTAGGCTAAATCAGAATATACTTAGATCGTGTTAGGCTACGTCGGAATACATTAGACTACATTAGATCCTGTTAGACTAAGTTAGAATACATTAGACTATATTAGATTCTGTTAGACTAAGTTAGAATACATTAGACTACATTAAATCATGTAAGATTTTATTCTATAAATGGTGTCTATTCAATAAGATTTTGCACGTAAAATCAGTTTAGAAAAATTTCATTTTCATATGAAATTATCATCTCAATTTGATTAATAGATTAAATTAATTTCAAATAACTAATTATTTTAAATCAGATTCAATCGTTTCGCATTAAAATTACGTCAGTTTAGATAAATACGTATCGACGTGCATTAAACTGAATCACTTCAGTTAGAAAATATTCAAATGCGTAAAGAGTACATAAAGTTATGTTCATAAATCACCCTTGGTCAAATTTAGATATGGATATCCTCTGTTAAACTCCTACCAAATAATTTATTGATTTTTTTTTTTTTGTTATGCATTAAAACTTTTATGAATTATTAAAAGTTTATAATGAAAATAAAATTAAAAGGATTGTAATATAGGATAATACTCGAACATATCTAAAAATATCTGGAAAATCATTGGTTGTTGGAAGATAATTTTGCAGCTACTAAAAGTGCACACCGTGTTATGCTGATAATTAAATGTTAAATAAACAACCATAACTCTAATTTGTTCTGCTTCACAACCGTCTATCTTCATTATCAACTGCTATATAGCCACGATATTAAAAGAACTTGTCCAATTAAAATTCAGAACAGTTGATATTACCTTTTTATGATACGGTGCTATTATAACTTTATTAATAATCAATTCATTAAAAATCAGTTTTTGTTTGGTAAAAATGAAAAGTTTTGCTTTAAAATCATTAATTAATACATTTTCATTTTTCGAAAATTAATTATCGCTCTCTCTCTTCTCCAAAAATGCACAATTAAATTAATTTTAACTGTATTATTTTATTTGTAGAAATTTATCGAAATTATATATAAAATTGCTCTATACATTCGAGCATTTTTTATCTTTTGCAAGTTTAATTGCAAAGTTAAAACTTTTTGTTTAATTTTAAATGGGAAGATATATATGTAGAAACATTTAAATAAAATAATTAAAAATAATAATAATAATTTGAATTTTCAATATCATTTAAATATATATATATATTTATATGAATTTGTAGCTATAAAAATATAAAAAATCTTTTTTAAAAAACATTAATTTCTCACATTTTTCAAGTGAAATGACCTGTTAAATTAAGAAACTTTCTAGAAAATACTTAGAGAGAAATATCCTAAATATTACACTCTTTAAAATGCAAAGAAAAATGCCATTAAATTTTAATCCATATTTTAAGTTTCCATCATTTTAATAACCAAATATTTATTAAAGACTTACAGAAGCTCAATAAAAGAGAGAGAGAAACATTAAAATTTTGTATAAAAAAATAGCTAGAACGTGTTTAACCATTGTTTTAATTGCTAAATAAATTATTTAAGATTAAACTATTATCCTTTTAACAATTAATATATCTTTGCATTTATATGAGAAAACTACATCAAGTGAATTTCAAATTATTTTGTTATTTAAACTTGATGCACAAACACAAAGAGTGTTTTTCTTTAGAGAATAATTTTAAATATTCTGAAGTATTTGTTAGCATCAAATAAATCAAGAATATTTCTCATCACTTCCAATGGGATGTTGTAATAATGGGAACGTGATGTCGACTATTGTGTACTGAACTATCGACCTACGGGGTTACACACCATTGGAAAGAAATCTGCTTCTATCTCCTTACAGGAGTGTATATCATCTGCTATGTTCTCAGGATCGAAGAGCTAAGGACAATGCCATCTCATCTTTAACAATTATGTCTACTTTAAAGCTTTTGTTAATTAAAATATCTATCTTATATAAGAATTTTAATGGAGAATGTATTGTCTAGAGAAAATAGAATGTAGATTTACTGTCTCCTCTTCTACCACAAATTAAATTTCTGCCAGATTTTACGCATATAGTCATTTACAGTTATTTATTTAATATTTTCATTAAAATTTATCATTTATTATTTTTAAATTGGCATAATAAAGATAAAAGTAAATTTTTATTAACTACTTTTTTTTTACTGTTAAATTCCTATAACTTTTTTTCTACATTAAAGATAAATTTGTTTATTACAGGTTTAAAACATGAATTAAGAAGAATGTTCTTATATCTTTAAAGGAAAATAATTAATATATTAATTTATGTTCTTTGATAGGCATTTTTATGGGAAAATATGCAATATTTCTTAATTTTGTTGTTGATATATATATATATATACTGCATTATAAAATTTTTTAAAATATTTTATAAATTATATTATAGCTATTTTTTTAATAAAATTATCATTTTTATGAACTTTTTTTTTAATCCTTAATTGGAATTTTTATAAATCATACTCAATTTTTCTTTTTTTTTTTTGCTTTTCTATTGTCATTTTCTGTAGTGCACAAGAGAAGATAGGTTTCGTGCTGAGCTCTTCATGAGAGGATAGTACATTCACTTTCATCATCATTATATAAATATACTGCATTGTGTTTCTCTATCAATACATCATCAATATTGTCTACAGTGATTTATGCTGCTGTAGCGATAAGAGTGAGAACTTCCGTTAAATAATAGCAGCGATTTTTCGTTTTTCACTAAATGACGTCAACGTGGTTACTGATTTATTCGAACATTACTATCACGCTGTTAATAATCTTTTTTTAAATATTTTTTTTTTTATATATACGAATAAACAGATAAGGGAAATTAAATTAAAAAATGGCCGAAACTACATCAAGAAAATTATTGTTATCATTATTATTACTGTTACATTAAATATTTAGCTACATCACCACCTTGATTTCTTCTTTTCCTTAACAAATTGAAAGATATCCTGAGACTGCAAACTAATCGGCTAATCGATTCCACAGACTTTCTGTTAGCGAAGTAAAAGTTAGGAAAGAATTTCTAGATCACTTCTCCGAATCTCATTAGTACCGAAGTTGGAAATAGTAGTAGACTATTAATTTAATTAAAGGAAAACTCAACGCAAAAGTCTTTCCCTCGGGGATGCAAAAAAAAAAAAATAAAATAAAATAAAATTTATTTTTTTTTGTAATGGACAACAATGAGGGAGTAGAAAATGCAATTTTAGAAGCTAGGAAATATTTTAATATCTTTCGGTATTCCGAAAAATTCTGGATTACACGCACACAAGCTGATATATATATATATATATATATATAGAAAGATGATAACATTTGATGAACCTTTTAAATTTATGCCTGTATTCAATTTGAAATATTTTTAATAAAAATTTATAATTTATTATATCCAAAATTTAAAATTAATTTCGCTTAAATCGATTTAAAATTCGATTATTTTTTTTCGGCTCTTTACCAGCTTTATTATACTTCAAACTGTAAACATGCTGCTGCAAAGGCATTACAGAAAATGCACTAAAAAAAAAAAGAAAAAATGCAAAATTTCATTGAGATGTTTTATGCATTTCTTGTAAAATATTTATTCGTTATATTTAAAAACATTCTACTGTTTGAGCAATAGATAATTTTGCTACTGATTACTGATTGCTACAAAGTACAGTCTGGTAGAGAAATTGGTAAAACGATACACAAACATCAGACTAACGATGGACAAATCCCTCATTCGATGAAATCTATTTTATAGAAAGGTAGATATCTGAAGAGATCTAGTTGAATTTCAAGTTTCTCAAAATTAAGCAAATAATCATTTTTATTGAATTATTTTCTAAGTAACTTATGTGATACTTTTTAATAAAATTTTTATTTTTATATAATTATTTGTTGGTAGAAGTAAAATATAAGTTTACAAATATTTATCTATATATATATGAAATTATACTGAAGCAATAAAAAAGTATAATAAATAAATTATTTATAGTAAAACACGTGTTTTAATATGAAGCGATTAATACTGTCTCATTCTGTCGACATTTCTACAAAAACACGTCTAGTGCAGATGCCGTTAGGACATGAAGTGACGTAAAGATAAATTCAATTTGGTGGTCCACGTGGGTCCATCATGCCGGAAACTTGAAGTTTTAATGAAAATTCTCTTCCATCTCTGGCAGTATAGACTGAAAGATTCAATTACTATACCTGTCAGGCCAGCTCCTCTGCAACGATCGGATTTTAGCAAAGTGGCAGGTCATGCAATGTGACGTCATACGTTAGTAGAATTTTGAATTCGAGTTCTAAAATATTCTATCAACTAACTCGATTTTGTACTTTGCTTTTTTAGTTTAGTCGTAGTTGTTTTTGATTTATTTTTCATGGACGAGTTCTCTCTCTCTTTCTCTTTCATAAAAAAGATTTTTCACCATCCAATCGTTTGAAGTTTCAAAAAACGATCTTTATTATTATATCTTTTTTTTTTTTTTGATGATTTATCACATATCTAACCTGAGCAGATTGAATCGTGATTTAGTAGAGAACATTCGTTATGGTCTTCTTCGGCTCGTTTCATCATTTGCTTTTCTTTAAACCAAGATTCTATTCACAGGCGAATATTTTTGTGTGATTTAAAAAATTGCCATACGAAACAGGATATTGACGTGTCTAGTGTGATATCATAGATAGTTTTAAATATTTAAGATGTGGTAAACCCGAATTCGATTGGTTAACCATCCTCTCTTGTGTAC